>CAUYSK010019445.1:0-55108 GCA_963575035.1 Avahi laniger | reverse complement strand
TTTTAGTTGTCCAATTAATTTATTTCTAATTTTAGTAGAGACGGGGTCTCACTCTTGCTCAGGCTGGTTTCGAACTCCTGAGCTCAAACAATCCGCCCGCCTCGGCCTCCCAGAGAGCTAGGATTACAGGCGTGAGCCACCGCGCCTGGCCTAAATTCTCTTTTTTATTTGGGCTTTCCTATCAAATTTGAGGTGTGATGATTATTGACTGTTATGTCTCTATCTTGTGATACTCAATCCCACTGGTTTCTGTGACACTATATTCCATGGTCCCATTTCTTTTTCTCTGACCAGTTATTAGCTTCTCTTTCAAGCTTTAGACTCACATACCTGGTGGCCAATGACACTTGTTTTATAAACATCTTTATTAAGGTATGTAATTCACATACAGGTCATCCATTTAAAATAGACAATTCAGTGGCTTTTAGTATATTCAAATACGTGCGACCATCACCACAATTTTAGAACATATTCGTCACCTCAGAAAGAAACCTAATACCTTTTAGCTATCACTCCACCCCTATCTTCCCATGCCCCCACCCAGCCCTAAGAAACCATTAATCTACTTTCTGTGTCTATAGATTCCCATATTTTGGACTTTTTTTTTTCGAGACAAAGTCTCACTCTGTTGCCCAGGATAGAATGCCATGGCGTCAGCCTAGCTCACAGCAACCTCAAACCCTGGGATCAAGCAATCCTCCTGCCTGGCTTAGCCTCCAGAGTAACTGGGACTACAGGTGCATGCCACCATACCTGGCTAATTTTTTCTATTTTTAGTACAGATGGGGTCTCGCTCTTGTTCAGGCTGGTCTCGAACTCCTGACCCCAAGAGATCCTCCTGCCTCAGCCTCCCAGAGTGCTAGGATTACAGGTGTGAGCCACTGCGCCCAGCCTGGACTTTCATATGAATGGAATGATATAGCACAATGTTTTCAAGGTTCATTCATGTTGTAGCATGTATTAGTACTTCATTTCTTCTTATGGCCAAACAATATTCCATTGTGTGGATGAACCACATTTTGTTTGTGCATTCATATGTTGAGGAATATTTGGGTTGTTTCCACCTTTTGGCTATTGTGAATAATCCTGCCATAAACATTCATTTACAAGTTTCTGTGTGGACACGTTTTCATTTTTTAGGGGTACATACCTAAGAAGAGAATCGCTGGGTCATATGGTTAACTCTGTTTGAAGTTCTGAGTGCCACTTCACACTCGTGGCAGCAGTGCATGAGGGTTCTGATTTCTCCCCATCCTTGCCAATACTTAGCTCACTTTTTGATTCTAGTGGGTGTGAAGCAGTATCTCATCATGGTTTTGATTTGCAATTCTCTGATGACTAATGATGTCGAGCATTTTTTCACGCGTTTATTGGTCACTTTTATGTCTTCTCTGGAGAACATCTACTTACATCTTTGCCAATTTTTAAATAGTGTTGTCTATTTTTTCTTTCTTTCTTTTTTAAGAGACAGGTGTCTCACTACGTTGCCCAGGCTGGAGCACAGTGGCTATCCATGGGCGTGATCATAGTGCACTACAACCCTGAACTCTTGGCCTAAAGAAATACTCCTGCTTCAGGCTCCCAAGTAGCTTGGAGTACAGCTGCATGGTATCGCACCCAGCGTGTTGTCTTTTATTATTGAGTATATATTCTAGATACAAGTCTCTTATCAGGTATGTGATTTGCAAATATGTTCTCCCTTTCTGTGAGTTGTCTTTTCACTTTCGTGATGATGTCCTTTGAAGCATAAAACTTTTTAATTTTTATGATATCCAATCTATTTTTGTTGTTGTTCATGCTTTTGGTGTTGTATCTAAGAATCCTTTGCAAAACCCAGCTGTAAAGGTTTTGTTTCTGTGTTTTATTCGAAGAGCTTTAGTTTTAGTTCTCTTAGGTCATGGATTCATTTTAATTTTTGTAAATCGTGTGAGAACTTCATTCTTTTGCATGTGACTATCCAGTTTTCCCAGAACCATTTGTTGAAAAACTATGCTTTCCACATGGGATGGTCTTGGTACCCTTGTCAAAAATCAGTTGAAGATAGATATATGGATTTATTTCTGGATCCTTAATTCTATTCCATTGATCTCTATGTCTGTTTTTGTGCCAGTACCACACAGTCTTTGTCATTGCTTTGTAGTAAGTAAATTCTTAGGTTTCTTTTTTGGAGACTGGGTCTCACTCTGTCGCTCAGGTGGGAGTGCAGTGGCATGATCAGACCTCACTGTAACCTGGACTCCTGGGCTCCAGGGATTCTCCTGACTCCTGAGCAGCTGGGACTACATGTACCCATCACTGCACCTCACTAATTTTATTTTTTGTAGAGATAGGGTCTCACTGTGTTGCCCAGGCTGGTCCTGAACTCCTCGCCTTAAGTGATCTTTCCATCTGGGCCTCCCAAATGCTGGGATTATAGGTATGAACCACCATGAGCCATCTTGTAATAAGTTTTGAAACTGAGAAATGAATCCTCCTACTTTATTCTTCATTGGGATTGTTTTGGTTATTATGGTCCATTGCAATTCCACATAAAGTCTAGAATTGGCTTATCAATTTCTACAAAGAAGTCCTCTTGGATTCTGATAGAGATTGCACTGAATCTGGAGATTGTTTAGGGAGTGTTGTCATCTTAACAACGTTAAGTGTTTTGATTTGTGAACATGGATATTTTCCCATTTATTTAGATCCTCTTTCTTTCAACAATGCTTTGTAGTTTTCACAATATAAGTTTTTCCCTTCTTTTTGTTAAATTTACCCCCCCCCCCTTTTTTTCCTTTTTGATGCTATGGTGAATGGAGTCATTTTATTGATTTCATTTTTGTATTATTCATTGTAAATGCATAGAAATCGAATTGATTTTTGTATATTGATTCTGTATTCTGCAACCTTTCTGAATTCATTTATTAGTTCTAATAGTTTCTTAGTGGATTCCTTAAGATTTTCTATATACAATGCCATCTGTGAATATACTTTTATTTCTTCCTTTCCAATCTGGGTACTTTTTATTTTGTTTTCTTGCCTGATAGCCCTTGCAAGAACCTGCAGTACAATGGAGACTAGACGTGGCAACAGTGGATATCCTTGTCTTGTTCCTGACATTAGGAAAAAAGTATCTAGTATTTCACCATTAAGTATGATGTTAGCTACAGGTTTTTCATAGATGCATTTTTATCAAGTTGAGGAAGTTCCCTTCTATTCTGACCAATGCCACTTTTTTTCCCTTTGAGACAGGGTCTTGCTTTGCTACCTAGGCTAGAGTGCAGTGGCATCATCTTAGTTCACTGCAACCTCAAATTTCTGGGCTCAAGCAATCCCCCCACCTCAGCCTCCGAGTAGCTGGATTACAGGTGCTTGCCACCACACCTGGCTGATTTTTCTTTTCTTTTTCTTTTTGGTATAGACAGGTCTCGCTGTGTTGCTCAGGCTGGTCTCAAACTCCTGTCCTTATGCAATCCTCCTGCATCACCCTCTGAAAAGTGCTAAGATTACAGGCATGAAACACTGTACTCGACCTTTTTTTTTGAGACAGGGTCTCACTCTTTTGCCCAGGCTGGGGTGTAGTGGTGCAATTGCAACTCACTATAGTCTCCAACTCCTGGGCTCACATGATCTTCCTGCCTTAGTCTACCAAGTAGCTGGGACTGCAGGAGCACGCCACCATGCCAGACTAATTTTTAAATTTTCTGTAGAGATGGGGGTCTCACTATGTTGCTCAGGCTGGTCTCCAACTCCTGGCCTCAAGTGATCCTCCTGCTTTGGCCTCTGGAATTACAGGTGCGAGCCACCACATCCAGCCCAGACATTCAACATTCCAAAACTAAACTCACCTTTGCTCTATCTCTGTCAAACCCAACTTCTCCTATTTTTGTTATCACTGAGCACCCCTTATTCACCTGTCTTAGGTTGGATTCCCTAAAAACAGAGCCTGAGAAAGGGATTCTGTGCAAGTGATTTATTGAGTGATTGTTCTCAAAACTTGCAATGAAGTGAGGGAGGCAAGACAGGACAGGGGAAAGAGGCAGAGATACGGGTTCAGGTGATAATTTTAGCCTCCATTGGAAAGTATGGGACATAAAAAGCACCGTATTTGTCTCACCTTGAGGAAAGGGAGGAGGAATTTCGTACCCTAATATCACTTGCTGATAACACAATTACTGATTGCATATCAGCACTGGTAACAGTCTCTATCAGAATTGCAGCTGACTTCTTTGTAGAAATTGACACCACACCATTGGCTGTGGTGTTGTCCCTGGGAAGGCATACCTCCCAAGAAGGCCCAGAAGCAGCTTCTGTTTACAAAAGGTAATTCTCAGGAGAAAGATGCAGCAGTGAGCTATTAGCCTACACTCATTTTCTGGTTAAAGGGATCTGGACAGGGTACCAACAATGTCCATTACAGTCCACCTCTAGCACTGCTCAGATCCATTTGCTTTGTGCATTAAGTTCACTCCATCCAGGTAGTTGTTCCAGCATTCTGGCTAGTCACAATTTATAGGGACATGTGAGAGGAGTTTTGCTGCAGTTGGTCCTGAAGCTATAAATCATACTCATTATCTCTCTTCTCTACCACCCATTCTGGTTTCATCTCCCCCTGGACTAGTACTTCCGCTGGTCTAGGTGGCTTACCTGGTGAGGTGACCTAGACTCTCATTCCTGAAGGTTCTGAGCCCCTGGTAATTATGCCCTTATCAGGCAATAATTGTTTACTTACCAACTTACAGTTAAAACTGAGTATGGGAGGACCAAAGGACATCCCAGAAATAACACATCCATCACACACTTTCCTCTTATGTAGCAGCCGTTCTACCTCCTCATAATGATCAGTTATTCCAGACAGTATGGTAAGTTCTTTTTTTGCCTGTAAGTGCCGGCATTAGGTGCCCAAACTGACAAGATGGCAACCATATCTTTAAGTTTATTGAGATTCTTCTGCTATGCCTGGTGGAAGCATAGCCCTTCTGGGAACCAGGGCCTCCAGACCTACAAAGCTTAAAGTTGCAGAAGGGAAGCACAAATTCCTCAAATGGATTACTTGGGAGTGATGTTGAGCAGGGTAACTCGTACTTCCACTTCTCGGTTCCAGAGCCTACTGGTGGTAAAGCACCCTATTACGGCCGAGTAGGTCCATACTACATTATGAAGGATAGTGCCCCATCCTTGCTGGCACCACAACTGCACCTTCAAAAGGCCATCCTACTGCTCTACCAGGCCAGCACCTTCTGAATGGAAAGATATTTGGTCAGATCAGTGGATCCCATTGCCCACATGACCAAACTCAGATGCCCACTGCCACACCTGCTTTGCCATTAAGTGGCTCTGTTGTTCCAAGGCATTATTATGCAGGATCCCATACTGGCTGAGGTATCGTAGGCAGAATATGGAAGGCAAAATATGTATCAATCCTGGTTGGAATTAATTTTTGCCTTTTCCAAAACAGAAAAAGTTCAGTGTAATCAACTCACCACCAAGTATCTGGCTGTTCTCCTTGAGGAATGGTACTGAACTGAGGATTCAGCATTGGTCTTCGTTGCTGACAGGTTGAACATTTAGCAATAACAGCAGCTAGATCAGCTTTGGGTGAAAGGAGTCTATGTTAATAGGCCAATGAATAGCCTCCATCTCTGTCACCATGGCAATTCTATTCAAGACCACACTGTGCAAGCACTAGGATAGGTGAGGTAGTCCTGACCGAATCATCCTGTCCATTTGGTTATTTAGTGCCCTAACGGTGTATACTTTAACAGGCTCCACTCTCATAGACCCATCCAAATGCTCTTCACTAAATCTTGTTCTCACGTATTTTCCTATATTGCTCCTCTGGGCCTCTGACCAACCAATTCACTGAACATGCATACATGTATATCCTTATCTGAGTCCACTTTTTTCTCCAAAGGAGATGATCGAGTACATTACCTGAAGCTCTACACATCAAGAGCATTTCCCCTCATCACTGTCTTTCAGGTCACTCCTGAATGGGGATATTGAGAGGCTCTAATCCACATCTGGCTTGCCCTAACATATCAAGCCAATCCATGAACCAGATCTGAATTTATTTCCTCCTCTGTCAGATGACTGAAGGAATTCTCATGCAGCCATAGGTGTGAGCTGAAAAGGTATTGGTGCAGCAGAGGTAGGTGACATGGAGGTGCTGAGGTCTCCTGTTCGATTTAACTTACTTATACCACCAAGTTTGCCTGGGCCTCTTCCCAAATGTACCATTTCAATTGTAAGATGGATTGCTGCCCTGTACACCCAACTTTATGACTTGGCAGGTCTGATGATAACCAGCTGGTTACATGGGCAACTGATAAACAGTCATACAGTCTCCTGATATCTCGTGGTCAGGTACCAAGTCTCTTTCAGGGCCTAAAAGCATGCCAGGAGATACTTTTCAAATAGTATCTCTGCTGAAGATGGCATCATTTTACTCCAGAATCCTGGAGGTCTGGGCTGGAGCTCTCTCACTGTGGATTGCCAGAGAATCCATACAACATCTTTTCCTACCACAGATATCTCTAATACCATGAAATTTTAAGAGACAAAGCGCTGAAAAAGAGCAAAAATGTTTTATGAGCTGTCTCTTTAAAACCCTCTCACCTTTTTTGGGAATAAAAATTGCATTCCTGTCTGATGTCAGTAATCAAAGCAGTAGAAAATGTTCTTTGTTCTTCGTTTCTAGTGGTTAAAACACAGGAAATGGCTCAACAGAACAGAGGTCACAAGATCACCTTCACCAGAGATGCTATAACTGAACAGCATTAGCCCAAAGCTGAAAACCCCCTTTTAAAGCTCTGTACTTCTGCTGAAAGGGAGGAGGATGGTTCTTTAAGATGAGAGTCTACTGTCCTCCTCATTTGCCAGCAAATTAATAAACTTCTCTTTCCTTTTCCTCAAACCACTTGTCCTCGTCATTCAGCCATGGGGACAAGTACCAGGTAACAGAATTCAGCATCCCTGGCGGGCCCACTGGCACCCTGGCAGAACAGAACCTGCAACTGCTGCTGTGGCTAGAAGAGGCGGGGAGCAGCCCCGGGTCAGTCTTCAAGTAGTAGCACTATCTTTTCAGGGTGAGAGAGTTAGGGACTACCTCAGCAGCTGCCGGAGCTTGTTTAGCTCTGGGGGACTCTCATCTCTCCCTCCCTAAATCAGACACAGCTCCTCGCAACCTAAACCTCATTGAGAAAAAGGAAATGGATTTGGAAGAAGTTGTAATACCTCAGCCATTTTGGTAAGTTCCCGGTGTGCACACAAAGACCCTTGATTCCACTCATTTGGGGGTTTTTGAAACTTATTCCAACACTGTGGCTGGGCATTTGTTTGTGGTGTCATTTGGGGGTAGAAGACACAGTTGAGTAGAACTAGGGAAATTGGGGCATTTGTTCTCTTTTGGATTTGGAGAATTCAATTCGTTTGTACAGTTCCCATTGGTAGGGAACCTGGGGAACTCATTCCCTTTTGAACTGAAGAATTAGGTTCTCATTTGTACGGTCCCCATGTATTGGTAGGCCTTGGCATTAAGATGATTTGCACTGGGAATTCCTTGTATTGTCTACTTGTCAGCGTGTGTTTGTTGTCATTTGTGAGTTTTTGTTTCAACATGGGAGGCTCCATTTCTGTTCCATCAGAAAGTCCCCTGGGGATAATCCTGCCTAACTGATCAACTGTAAGTCTACGTTTGAAAGAGAATGGTGTTACTGTAATACTGCATAGCCAATGTACATGCTGGTGGCTGTTGAATGAAACTTTAAATTATTATACTATCTTACAACTGGAATTATTTCATCAAAGGTCATGTAAATGGGATGAGATCCTATATGTACAATCTTTCATGCAATTGCATAATAACAAGGCTGAAAGGCCTGGGACAAAGTTAATGGTAAGGACAGTCAGACTCTGGAATAAAACTGGGGAGGAATTAACCAGGTTGGATATCATGAACCTGCTCCCCCGCTGCCAGCTCCCCGTCCACCAGGGAAGGTGATGTGGGCTTAGCCACACTTGAGCTCATTCTGCCTGGGCCCCACTGCCCTGTCCATTGCAGCCCGATGCAGTGGTCACAGAGTGCAGTAATGGGAGCAGCTTTCCCCTGCCTGGCCCCGAAGCTGGCCTAGGAAGTGGCCCAGTGCAGAGGCAGGCCTGGGGCAGCTGCCACTGCCCACTGCCACCACCGCCATCTTGGCACCATGAGAAGGGCCAGCAAGGGTACGAATGGAACTAATTCTTCAGTCCTACATTCACTGGATTATGACTTGGGAGTGGGAATGGTCTCTCCTTCCAAGACCCAGTAGGGAACTCAATTTGGCCACAGGGCACCCATAGCCGGGGCAGGGCAATTTCCACTATGGCAGTATTAGATGGGGGCTTGAATGCCCAAGGACAGCCCGCAGGGTATTATTGGATTTACACAAATTGGGATCCTAACATGGGCACAGACAGAGTGAGAATAAATCATTACTGAAAGTGTATTCTGGCAGGCCTCCAGAGGGGAGTGCCTAGACAGAAGAGTTAAAACAAGGTCCGGAAATTATAACCAAAAGATAATGAAGATCCCCCTGAATTTTTGGAATGCATCTATCAGGCATATTGGATATATACAGATGCAGACCCAGAGGTCCCTGAAAATTTATGCATAGTTAATAAGACTTTTATAGGGCAGAATGCTTCAGATATAAGGAGAAAGCTGCAGTGTGTGGAAGGGGCAATTGGCATGAATCGCTCACAGCTTGTTGATACCACCTTTAAAGTATATAACACTAGGGAAGAAGAGAAACTGAAACCTATGTATATTCTGTTAGCTGCGCCAACCAAGGGTAGAGACAGCCAAAAGGAAAAGGGTGGAAATGGTTGCCCCCGGTTGAAGCTTTTGTAAAGAGGAAGAACCACCCAAAATTGTAGAAGGCGCCAGGGAATAAGAAACCCCCAGGTAACCAAATGGTTTTTCAAGTCTAAGACTTAGATGACGAAGAAGGGGGGCCTGGGGCTCCGTGCCTCACTAGTGACTCCAATACAAATATCTCCACAGGAGCCTCAGGTATGACTGACAGCGGGGGCTCAATAAGTGAACTTTTTCATTGACATGGGAGTGCCGCCACTCCAGCTCCCTGGCACCAGTCTCGCACGGTGCTCTGAGAACCAGGCAGTGGTGGCTGAGGAACCCAGGAGGTGGGCCCCAGGGAGCAGCTGTCAGAGCTGGCACTGCTCCACCACCGACTCTGGTGACCCCAACATCTTCGGTGGCCAGGCTGGACCTAGGCAAGCAGCAGGAGTGTCATGAGCTGTTCCAGGAACAGGAGAAGCTCACTTCCAGGGCACTGCCAAGCTCCTGTTGGCTTTGAATACCAGGGCCTGGTGAAGCACACGGGAGGATGCCACTGCAAAGCAGTTCGTTTTGAAGTTTGAGCCTCAGCAGACTTGCACATCTTTGACTGCAACTATAGCATTTGCAAGAAGAAGCAAGTTCTATTCTTTCTGAAGTTTACCAAAAAGCTAAGGCTGTATGGGCCAGTGAGACCTCAGGATGTGCAGAAAGAATTTAAATTCCCCATACCATTGAGTACAGATTTGTGCAGGATCTATACACCATTAATGACATTGTACAAGTGACTATGAATGGTACTCAGTCACATCTGAATGAAAGGATCCTGAGACTAGGATGACCCCACAGCACTGCTGGATTGTGTTGCCTCAGGGGATTAAAAAAATTCTCCTATCCTGTTTAGCGAGAGCTTAGCAAGAGACTTGCAGAACCTGCAATTGGACAGATTTGCAAACAGCAGGTTACTTATTTGGGATTCCAAATTAGCAAGGGAACCCATGGCAACTGCATGGCTTCCTAGGAATGACAGGGTTCTGTCGCATCTGGATCCCAAACTTTGGACTAATAGCAAAGCCCTTGTACGAGGCCCTTAAAAGGATAGATGTGGAGCCCGATCTGGACCAGACTGTCACAATACCTTTGAAAAACTAAAGCAGTCTTATGACCACCTGCACTTTGGGGGTGCCTGATTTGCAGAAAGAATTTAAATTGTAAGTTCATGAAAAACAAGGAATGAGCCATTGAGTCTTAGTACAGATACTGGGAGACATCCCATGGCCAGTGGCATACGTGTCAAAGCAAGTATGGACGATACTGGGAGAGGATGGCCTCCTAGCCTCCAGGCAGTAGCAGCTACTTGTGAGCTGTTATTAAAGACTTTGTCTACTCTCAAATCTGCCACCCTGTTACCAGCTGAAGAGAATGAGCCTTTGCAGCATAACTGTTTAGAGGTTCTGGAGGCTGTCTATTCTAGCAGGATCGATCTATCAGATCAGCCAATGCCAGAGCCAGACTGAGACCTTTTCACCAGTGGGAGCAGCTTTATGGACAACGAAGGGCTGGATATGCAGTGATCATGGAACGACAGGTACTGGAAGCAGTGGCAGTGCTGAGCTGATTGCTTTAACCAGAGCTCTTCAGTTATCCAGAGGAAAAAAGGTAAACGTTTATACAGACTCTAAATATGCCTTTATGGTCATGCATGCTCATGGTGCCATTTGGAAGGAAAGAGGGCTTCCGATGGTAGGGAATAAGGGTATTAAGTATAGCACTGAAATAATGGTCCTGATATAGGTCATGCATGAGCCCATGCACTGTTCAGGTTACCAAAAAAAAAAAAAAAAGACGACTCTAAAGGTGATCTGTTCCTCAGGGCCTTCATACCCTGGCTAGATTTAGATCATTATAAACCTCCTTTAAGACTAAAGACTGGGGCTCTGACACGACATGACACAGCTAAGCAGAGACAGAATTCTCATGGACAGATTCCTCTACCCGAGGCTTATGATGCACCTACATGAATGCCCACACTATGGGAATGATGCCTCACTGGATGTGATGGGACCTCATTTAAGAGGACCCCATTTGACTAATAACTCAGGGGAGCCCTTTATGTGCTCAAAATGAGCCAAAGACCGAAAAATGACCTGCTCCATGGGGAACCCAACATGAAGGGACCCACCCTTTAAGTGATTGGCAAATTGATTTAAACTTCAAATGTCTGCTTGTATTAGTAGATACCTTGTCAGGTTAGGTAGGGGCTTATCCTACCTGAATGGAGAGTGTCTGAAGTTACCAGAACCCTGAAGGAACTCATTCTGAGGTCTGGGCTCCCTTCCTCATACAGAGTGATAATGGACTCTCCTTTATATTGGAAGTAACTCAGCAAGTAAGCAAAGCCCTACATCTAGAAGGGAAATTGCATGCATCCTCGGAAAAACTTATACAGGACACCCATGTAAAGTGGAGGTATGGTGTCGCTGCTTGCCCTCCTCCAAATAAGGATAGGCCCTAGAAGCAGGCTTAACATAAGCACCTATTAAATAGTTTATAGGAGACCCTTTCTAGCACCTCAGGGTAAGTGTGGTAATATAACCATAAGTGAAGAAAACAGAGTAAAGCAATATATCAGATACTATCCACTATGCATGAGTTTGATTTTTTCAGGTGCCCACCCCCGTTGGAAGCAGAGAAGTGGAAGGGACCCTACAAAGTGTCTCTAACAACTCACACCTTGAAATTGTGAGGAGTGAAACTTTTGGTCCATCATACCAGAGTAAAGAGGTGACACATGGAGGAAGAAGACCCAAGCCCCCAATGGAGGGGCCAGACTTTGGGTCATCTAAAGTATCTGTTTAAGAAGGAAAAATGAAATTGTTGATATTTTCATTAACCATTCCTTGGTTATTTCTTCTGTCTATAGGATGGAGAGACAGCTCCTTAGTAAGGATTTCCTGGGCTACTGCCTCTTCTGATGTTTCACTGCTGTTTGCCATCTTACATCTCATTCAGTGCAAGTACTCCTGTATACAATTTCTCAATTTCTGAATTTGCAAAAGCCGGTATCTCGGATCACCTACAGGACGCAACTAATAGCTCCGTCCATGCTCAGAGATCCCATGTTTCTTTCTTGACCAGCCCTGTATCAGACATAATGTACAAGGTGACAGCAAGGACCCACAGTCCTACTGGTGTCTTAGATACCAAGTAGGGGAAAATAACTCTTATCAGGTATCTTCCTTTTTGCCTTGTCAATCCTCATGGTTGTTGTTGCTTCCAGCCTTGCTCACCTGGTAACCGGTTACATTCTTTATTTTTGTAAATCTACTGCCAAAGTTTTGAAATGGCATAAATAAGTACAAACCTTCCATCTAAACATTGCCCCAACTGAGCATGAAGTAGCTCGATGACTACGTCAACACTCCTCCCATAGATATGGAAGGGTAAAATTGGCAGTGGGGAATATGTAACAGAGACAAAGGCCTGAAAGAGAGCAAAAATGTTTTATGAGTTGTCTCTTTAAAACCCCCTCACCCTTTTTGGGAACTAAAATCTGCATTCCTGCCCGACGCCAGTAATCAAAGGAGCAGAAAAATGTTCTTTATTCTTTGTTTCTAGTATCTTAAACCACAGGAGATAGCTCAATGAAACAGTGGTCAGGAGATCATCTTCATGAGAGATGTTACACAGCTGAACTATGAGATCATCTTCACTAGAGATGCTATAACTGAATAGCAATAACCCAAAGCTGAAAATCCCCTTTAAAAAGCTCTGTATTTCTGCTAAAAGGGAGGAAGATGGTTCTTGAAGATAAGAGACTACCATCCTCCTCATTTGCCAGCAAATTAATAAACTTCTCTTTCCTTTTCCTCAAACTGCTTGTCCTTGTTCTTTGTTCAGCCACAGGAACAAGTACCTAACTTTCGGTAACAAAATTTTCCAGGTCATATGGCCCCTTCAACCTTCAGAGGGCTTTCTTGCATTCCCAAGTACAGCTGGCTTCGAAACTGTTAAGAGGCGTGAAATAATCTGTCCTTTACTTTAGAGATGTCCCAGAATGCTCCAGACCACTGGACTAAAAATGTCACCAATGTGTCAGGCCCCTACATCTTTGTAGGACTTATCTTCCACCACCTTGAGTATGTATGTCTCACCAAGGAATCCAGAGTACTTGACACTGCTTGGTCATCAAGTCTAATTAACATATCCTTATTACCTAATTAGCATAATCTTAACATTGCAAAAAAAAAGTGATATTCTGCAGAATATCCAGGTCCCTTTAGACTATACTATGACAGAGAGGTTGATAAATGAACATCGCTAAGTCAAGACTGTGAACATACAATGTTGCCCATACTACGTGAATGCAAACTGCTTTCATACTCCTTCCTAAAGGGTATTGAAAGAACATATTCACTAGATCAGGGGTTCATGAACTTCAGATAGTAAATATTTTAGATTTTGTAGGCCATATGATCTCTGTCACAACTACTACACTCTGCCATTATAGCACAAAAGCATCCATAGATGATACATAAATGAATGATCCTGGCTGCATGTCAATAAAACTTTATTAACAAAAACAAGTAACCGGCCAGATTTGGCTTGTGGGCCAGTTTGCCGATCCCTATGCTAGATTAACAGAAGAAACTATATCCAACACAGCACCGCAACTGGGACTATTACTTAAGTGTACAGTAGTCCATTGTTATCCACCATAAGTCATCCAGTTTTTGCAAGGGCGAGACAGGTGAAACTAAATGAGGATATATAATGGAGACCAATACCCCAACAACCTTTAAATCTTTAAGGGTTGAACTAATTTCTTCCATTTTCCCCCAGAATGCAGTATTATTTTTTATTGACTATCTTGGCAGAGGGGGGGTACAATTTCAGGAGCATCTGTTTGGGCTTTTTGCCAACTGCTAAACATGTTCAATCTGATTAAATATTTGGAAACTGGGAAATGACCATAAAGTGCGTTTCATGGACACACTGTGAGAACGATTTAGGCCAGAACTTCATTTTATTATCTGACCAACCGCGTATTTCCCCAGTGTAATGAGAGTAGTTAGGGATATTGGGAGGGAAGGCACTGCAGTGGTGCTTTGGGTCCCTGGATATCACTGTCAACTCAGATTCTGTATACCTGTTTCCCAACTTATAAAATCTGGCATCCTTTCCACAGTGTAGGATTATGATGTTATAAAATATATAATTGGTCTTTGACCCCTTTTCTTGGTATACAACCACCAAATCCTTAAAATCTTCAAAATGATACCTTATTGTATTCTAATAAGTTGACTGATGGCTAGCGGCCCCTAAGTAGCTTCAGGATGGGAGCTGGTCACCAAAAAGACCACAGCTGGATTAGAGGGTTGGAACTTTCAGCCCCACCCTCTAACCTCTGGGGAGGAGAAATGGACTGATGATAGAGTTAATCACCAATGGCTAATGGTTAAACCAATCATGCCTACATATAAAGCCTCCATAAAAAACCAAAAAGACAGAGTTCAGAGAGCTTCCAAGATAGCTAAACACCTGAAGGTTCCTGGAGGGTAGCGTGCCCAGAAAGGGCATGGAAGTTCTGCTCCCCTTGACCTATACATCTTTTCATCTATATCTGTTGTAATACCCTCTATAATAAACTGGTAAGTGTAAGTGTTTCCCTGAGTTGTGTGAGCTGCTCTAACAAATTAATCAAACCTAAGGAGAGGGCTGTGGGAATCTTGATTTATAGTACAGGCGAAATAACCTAGGGCTTACAGCTGACATCAGAAGTGGCAGGGGGCAGGCTTGGGGACTGAGCCCTTAACCTGTAGGATCTGACACTATTTCCAGGTAGATAGTGTCAAAATCAAACTAGAGGACACCCAGCTGGTATGCATTGCAGAACTGATTGCTTGCTCATTATGTGGGGGGAAAACCCCACACAGTTGGTCACTGAAGTCTTCTGTGTTGATTGTGTTATGACAAGAGAGGGAAAACAGATTGTTTTTCCACTCAATGGTTAACTGAGTAAATGGCTCTCTTTCAATTGATAGTTTGTGAGTGTAAGAACTATCTAAGGCTTAGAAACTGGACAAGCAATTGTGACTTTTCATCGAAGTTACTGACCTCAGCCTTTTGCTCAACAATTCTTGATCTTTTTTATACATAATACTCTCCTTGGCTATCTGTCTTGTCTCTGGGACCACCCATGTTCTATTAGCCATCTATACTTTGACCTTGCTACCCTTATCAAAATTCACCCACCTTTTCTGAGAGTTAAGTGTTGTCATCTAACCTTTGCTACATCAGAATCCTATTATCCCAATTGCTACCAGGGAAACCAATTCTTTAACATCTTCTACTAGTTTCAATCTACAGAGACAGCTACTTCTAAATTTCTCAAAGATGCTAGTGCCCCTTCACCAGTGCCTTTCCTATTGTCTTTATTTAAAAAACAAAAATTCCCTAGGACTTTTTGAGGTCTATATGGTCAGTTGATGCATTTTCCAGTGTTATGTAACATTCATTTCTACATGCCTACTTCCTCAAGTCTTTTTTGTATGGTCTGCCATCTCCACTTCATTTAATGTGGGCCATGTTTTTTTGCTCAAGCTCCCCAAAGCCATCTTAAAAGCATATTATAACTGCCTCTTGGAGCCTTGACAGGATGTTTCAGAGTCACAGGAAAATGTTCCTATTATAACGAATTCTGTATAAATTCAATTCTTAATTCATGAAGCCAGTTATACAACCACAAATTTGTTATCTAACATACAGAATTTTGGAACGAAGGAGCAACTCCTTCAAATTTTGAGAGCAGCATAAATATTTCATATACAGCTTAAACCTAAGCTTTGTAATGGTTATTTTTAAGTAGCAGAAAAGACTAGAGAAATACTACAGATGTTCTTACAGAGACACATTCTTGCTGAAGAACAAGTTCTCTAGAGGCAATCTTCAAATAGGAGAGAACAAGTACAGATATGTACCACTTTGGCTACGATCTATGTAGAGATGGAGGGCCCTAGAGCAGTGCTACTCAAAGGGGGTTTGCAGACTTGTGCTGGTCTGTGAACAGTTTTTTTACCTGTCTGTGACATGATACATTAGAATATGAGAATGTTTAGAAACTTTTTAGCATTTTGACATTGCTGTGATACCCAAGCACATCATCAGTGGACCTAATCTGTTGAACAGGGTCTGGCCAGTTTGGGTGTTGTCAAACTTGCATGGTGGATAGCATACAGTGTGAAATGTATACCTGTACGGGCAATAGGAACATATATTGATATATAAAGGACTGGATATTCAAAAAACACAAAATCTGGTCCTTTACCACATATAGTTTGAGAAGGACTACCACAGAGTACCAAGCTCCATACCTCTACAAGTCCTAGAATAAGTCAAATAGTGTTTCTGGAACAGAGAGTAACCTGAGGTCAACTAGCTCAAATTCAATCAAAATCAAAATGAAAATGAGAGACTTGGGAAAAAAGCCGAAATGGACAACAGTATCAATTTAGATTCCTAGAGTAAGCCCCAGTCAGGCTAGCAGAAGTGAGAATCTATAAAACAAAACTGGCAGGACAAGAGGCACAAGGGTCAAGGGGCAGGGCCCTTTTGTTCTTCCCTTCTCCTCTCCTTGTCCAACTTTTGGTTGGAGCTTTAAGAAGAAAATTTTGGCCTTTAGGCTCTGTGACCATCATCGTAAGTCTGCCTATACTTTTCCATCTCTCAAAGAATACAGAAGTCTCACATTCAGACCTAGGCTCTTCCATGCTCTGGTAAGGTACAGTAGCTGGACCTTCCGAAGCAGCTTGAGGCCTCAAGAACATTTCTTGCCTTGCCAATACCACAGAATGTATGAGTTTCTTCAAGGGGTGAAAAGTCTTAATCCAAGGGCAAGTGACATGTCAGGAGCTCCAAGTGACTTAGATGATAAATGTAAATCTGTTCTGGCAGATTTTCTGAGTGAAAACAACTCACTCAGCTGGGCTGACCAGAGTATCCTCCAACATATAGTAGCCAAGGTCCACAGAACCACTGGGAGCCACACAGAAGGGTAAGGTCAGTTCAAAGAGAAATAATTTAAAAAAATATGTTAACAATATATTACTAACATTAATAATAACAATGGGAAATGTTAAAATAGAATTACAAGTTGAAGGGCTTTCCAGATTGAAATACTCAGGAGAAAATGAGGAAAAGATGGCCACCAAGTCTCCTTTGCCAACTGAGATACAGAATGAAGTGAGGAAGGGTGGTGGGGGTGGGGCCCAGCACTACAATATCACGTAGAGCTAGTCTCCTAACATTCCTCACTCTGCAGCTTACAGAAGGTGAGGAAGATCAGAAACAGACCTGAATGAAAAACAGGCCACACTCCTCACTCAGAATATTTATTAGTGCCTCATGGGGCCTGCAGGAAAAGGGACCCAGGCTGTACCCCTCCCCCTTATCCAAGCTACCTTCTTGAACCAAGGGACAGGATTCTAAGGGAATGAAATATCTCAAATAAGCCAGAATGTACCTGGGGAAGAATGGCCATTCATTTCCCAGACCTGACACTACAACTGTTTGCCAGGCAGAGAGAAAGCCGGTGAGACTGGTGGATAGATTAGACAAGGGGAAATAGCATGGGCCCTTTATTTTCACAGCTTGGGCTCAAAGGGTTAGAATAAACAAGTATTTAAAAAAGAGAAAAAATAAGAGGACAGGCAGGGGACAAAGGAAGGTCAGGGGCTGGGTTACCCAGATCACACAGCATCGTAGGAAGAACCAGGTTAGTGACTTGAGTTTTCAGGCTAGAACAGGGACTTAGGGGCTCAGCACCTGGGGAGAAGAGAATCTCAGGGCTTCCCTTCCAATTCTACCATGATTAGATGCAAAAGCCATTTCTCCTTTTAGAGAATTTGGAACAGTCTGTCTGATGGTGAGATGGCATGGTGACAGACCTGTAACCCAGCCCAGACTAAGTTTCTCCTCATTCCCAAAGGCCCTGCCAAGAGAACTAGAAATACAAGAGTCCCAGGACTCTGCCCCTGTTCCCTAGATCCAAGAGAGGGAGTAGAGACAAGGCACAGAGACCCGGGCATAAAGGTGAACATCAGTGTGGCCACATCTAACATTATTTTGGGAGAGGAAAGAAGGTGCATGCCACAAAAGGGATGCCTTCCTTCACCTGGCAGGTAGCTAGGCCTTTGATAGCAGCAGAAACCACAATGGAGTAGGGCTCCCAGAAATGGCCTGCAAAACAGACCCTATTCCCAGAAAGACAGAGGAAAAGCCTCAGCTGGTATGGCACAGTCTTGAAGGGGATGACAAAAGGGCAGCGGGCAGACCGCTCCCACAGACGACACTCCTGCCTCTGTTCCCAATGGTTCTGCTGACTCCAGATGTTCCCCATGGCTGGGACTCAGAGAGGAAAACGTGTTGTGTTTCACATGATCAGACACTGTTCACCACTGGCACCTGGTGGGCCCGAAAGATTGAGGGCATCCAGGTCAAAGTTGAGGCCAGGAGGCTGGAGAAGAGATGAAGGGACTCAGATAATTGCTCATATTTCAGGTCAGAGCTTCCAAAGGTCCATCCCCAATAGCCACAATTATCACCTTCGGTGGATTCACTAGAGGTTACAGAATTATGGAAGCTGTGGGGGCTCAGATTAAAATCTAGGAGAAGACATACTCACCATCTCCCCAGCCAGCTCTTTTGGAGGGTGGCCCAAATCCTGTAACTGAAAAATGAGGAAAGAGGAACATGAGACAGAGGAAACCCCAGAAAACAGCAGCCCAGAAGAGAAACCTGATTAATGATTTTTCTCATTTCTTCTGAGAACCACATTATGTGGGCTCTCTTGTGATCCCTCCTCCACCCAAGTCTGGCAGGGAAGCATCCTTCCTAGATCCCTCCTCCAATGAACATCTAAGTCGGCAGCACCAGTGGGGAGATGGCAAGAGGAAGCCTTACCTGTTGCATAAGATCCAGCACCGTCTCAAAACGAGCCTTTTGAGTGGCCTCACTGTCTGTGGGGGTCTCTGCCTCAAACTGTTCACATATTTTACCCATGACACTGTGCTGCTCCTGATATTTTTCAAACTGTTCTGGAGGTAGGGATTCCCGGTGACTCTGCAACCATTCTGGATACTAAGGAAATAGAGAATGGGTAGAGAAAAATTAAGTAAACAATGAATATGGAAAGGTACTGAGAACAATACTTAAAATGAGAAAGGGAAAGGGAAACACAAGGAAAAGCTAAATAAGCAAGTTCACCATGAAAAGCAGCACTGCCTCCAACTAGATCACCTGGCCACATCAGTATTTACGGTCACCAAAGATCAGCAAACTTTTCTCTCATGATGAAGGGCAAGATAGTAAATATTTTAGACTTTGAGGGCCACATATGGTCTCTGTTGCATATTTTCTTTGCTGTTTTCTTAAACAACCTTAAAAATGCAAAAACCATTCTTTGCTTAAGAGTTGAATCTGCCTCACCCACAGCTTGGTCTGCTCACTCTTGGTCCCCATTATTCCTTTTACACTTAACCATATGTTGTCCTGCGTCACTGAAATGCTTCCATACCTATATTTTATCTCTCCAGCTAAACTATAAGCTCTCTGACGGCAGGGACCATCATTTAAACTACTCTTACACTATTCATGACATAAAGCCAGTAAATGCTCAGTGAATCCTTGCTGAGGAAATGAATGAAGTCAGAAATGCAAGAAGGGATTGATTAGACAACAACCCCAGAGTCTTGGACCAGTTTACGAAAAACTAGAGCTGAAGGATTTCCCCTTCTACTCTAGACATTCTCAATGTGGTAGCTCTATTCTCTCAGAGACACAACTTTCCCCAGCCCACAACTCTCCCCACCCCCAATAAATGAACAAAGGAGAAAAAAACCAGAGTGATTTGAGCACTCAGGTTACTCTCTCTCTCTCTCTCTGCAGGCTATGAGTAGACAAAATAACCCATATGAGTTGATATAATGGAGAGTGAGGAAAAAAAGCAGAAATGCAAGTTAACAAACCTTTTCTGTGATCTCCTTCAGGGATGGGTATAGCACATCCTTGGACAATAGGTTCTGCATAATACTCTGCATGATGGGGAGGATGTTTCCTTCACCATCCCCTTCATCCATGCCCAGCCCTTCCATGGCCTTGGTCAGCTCCTCTTCTGACATGCCTGAGTTCTAGACAGGACAAGAAAGAGGTAGGCAAATATACTGCTTTACTGGGATGCTTCCCACTCTTTCAGGTAGGAAAGATAAACTTATCTGAACTTGCCCATAACAAAACAGTGAGGCACAGACAGACTTGGGATGATACTCAAGAGCATCTGTCCTTTGAGACCCTGCTGGTGAAGTGTCTGGGAGTGGGCCCCTGACCCCTTCCCCCTCACCTGAAGGTCAGTGGCATTTTTGGCTAGTCCACTTAGTGTCTCCTTTAGGCAAGAAGTGAATTCTTGTTGGGACGTTGCATCACTGCCTAGGAGAGATCACCAAAAAAAAAAAAAAAAAAAACAGTGTCATTTAAGATTTTAACTGTTTCCTTGCCTAGAATGAACAGGTTACTAGCTTGGATATGAAGCATTCGCTAATGAATCACTATTACTTCAAATCTTTGAATTCTATAGTTATCTTCAGTCATTTCATAAATCTACACTGACTATGTATTAAGTTTATTCTCTATGATAACATCCACAATAATACACTAGCCTTTAAAATGATCAGTTTAGAATAATCTTTTCTATTACCTTCCAACCTGTCTTCCCCCTTTCACTGAGCAGGGTTCCCATCCCTCCTCTCATCGCCTTGCCCCACCCCATGGCTGTGACATCATGATTGTTATCAACGTACTAAGAATTCTGGTGTTCGTTTTTTTGTTTTTTTTTTTCACAGCTCTCCCTCCCCCCAGCCTGTCCTCTGAATTCTGGTGTTCTCAAGCAACAAAGACTTAAGAGGTCTGTTCAGATGTATCCATTTGTCTGAGGTCCTCTCCTCACCCACTCTCCCTGCAGCCTCTGAGAGCTTTTGGAACTGTTCCACCAGGTGGGGCTCTTCCTCAGCCAGCTCCTTCATTGCCTTCTCGAACTCTGCAGTGGCTTGGGAAGCCAGCTCGCTGTCAAACAGTTCCTGGAAAAATTTCTCTTGGGAGGCGAAGAGGGCATCCTGCAGGGAAGGGGTGGCCACAATGCATCTTACTTGGCATGGTACTGCACCTGACCTCTGACAGAAGCCACAGGCAGTTGCTCTGGGAAACGCAGTGCCTCCCTCCTGCCCACTTCCACTGGACATTCTAACTACCATTCCTAATGAGGATAGGAAAAAAGGTATCTGGCCACTGAAGGAGGGTATGGGATGGCATACCAATCCAACTATTTAAACCTGCTCTTTTCTCAAGGACTCCCTTGAGATCCCTCCACTCAACCTCAACTCCCTGTTTTACAAGGACTGAGGTCTGTAAGAGCTCTCAGCAATGTGAGGCCAAGGCACCCTCCCCCAACCTCTTCCCCTCTGGCCCACAGGGCCTGCCCCACCTCTGTTCAGAGCTACATGCCCAACCCCTCCCCCTCTCCCTTAAGGGGTGGAATTTATACTTTGGCAGTGTCTCCTGGCGATCTCTTCTGGGGCCCCGAAGCATCAGGGGCCGTGGTGGTAGGAGGGGGTGCTGGGGAGGGTTTGGCTTTATCGAAATCATCAAGAGCACCTTCAGAGACAAGAGACATGGTGTATGTGTTGGGGATGAATGAGGATGGAAGGCTGGGTGGTTTCTGGGCAAAACATTAGGAAAAAAAATCTTTAAAATTGCCAACTTTCCTCCATTTCCTCCTTTTTTTGAATCTCTTCCCTCCCCGCCAATAAATAAGCCTCCCACTTCCCTTTGGATTACCTAATTTATTGTGATCAAAGGGTTAAAAATCTCTTAAGGTGGAACAAGTGTCCATCCCAGAGCTGGAAGTAGAGAGTTAAAAGAAATTCTGCAAAGACAGAGCCATTTACACAGTGTCTCCCTCACCACGCTCTAATGATTCCCTAGAAATTTCATATAACTATCCAACAGAAGCATAAATATCCTTATCCCCTGAACGCACTCTGGAGTCCTAAAAGGAATAATCTTTGGCAAGAAGGCACAAGATGTCCCACCCAGCTTACCACTGGTCCTGGTACTGGCACAAACTGAGGGACTACGCATTGCACTCCATGGGAAAGCATTAAACTCTCTTCTTTTATCCTCCAACATAGCTCTTCTGCAAGCTCCTAGCGCTTCCTCTGGCCTTATCTTTGCAGATAACCGTATGTCAATTCACAGAGTCACTTGGCACTCCTCACCGTTTCTGTTCATTTTTCTGCCTGCCCACATCTCTGTAACTAGGCAGGAAATAAAACATTCACCTCTGCCCTGAAAAGCCTGTGTTGTCACCACCACTCTGTCTGCCAGGTGCAGGGAGAAGGCACTGGCCCCACTCTGGGAAGGAAACCAACAGAGGAGTAAGGGACAAGCACCGTCTTTCAGGAGGGTGAATTGTCTTCCCCTGAAATCACGTCGTCCCAGTTTCTCAAAATAATAGGAAAGGAGTCTTCATGAGCTACTGACATGATGAAAGAACTGTAAGAAGCCTGGTGAGAGAAACAGAAAAGACTAGGACGAGAAAAAAAGTGTCTTTTGTGTTAAGGAAGACAGGAAAAGGCACAGAAGGATGGGCTGCAGGCTTGTCAGGAGATAATGTCGGTTCGCTGCCCACCGAGGACCAAATGCTGCTGGCCCTAACGGGGTTTGGGGCGGGGAGTCAGACTTCCAAGAACTTAACTAACCTGAGAACAAGGGGACTTTGGAGGGGGATCGTGAAACGCCGTCCTACGGGATACTGTTTCCTCCTCCAGCAGGATGATCCAAGGTCTGGGACGCTCAAGGACCCACGTTGAGCTCCCCAACTCCCGCCGGGGAGGTGGGACAGGGTGACCCAAAGATTTTTTTCGGGGTCGCAGTCAGACACTCCGCCCCCGGTCTAACATTTGGAGAGCATCTCCCGCCCTGCCCCAAATATCTCAGGTTCACTTAACCCCCTGAATGGGTCCTCACAATCGCCCCCTTAGGGCCTTTTCCACTACGGGCTCTTACTTTCCAGAAGCTCCTCCAATTCCTGGTCCGCGTCGGCGCCGCCGCCACAGTCACCCTCAGCAGCGGCCATCTTGCTGCCTCCGACGTGCCGTAGGAGGCGGGACCTCGCGGCGTCGCCACGTGCCCCACCCCTCGCTCGCGCGATTTGCCTCGTGCACCCAATGGTATTGTTGGCCGGTGCGGAACCGCCATTTTTAAAGGGACAGGAAGCTCTGGGATTTGGGGTTTTTTTTTTTCCCCCTTCACCTGGAACCACAGAACTAAGGAGAGGGGGAATTTACTGTTATCTTCTACCTGGTTTTTTAATGGCCTGGCCTCCTTTCTTTCGACTTACCACATTACCCGGAGAAACTTTCATCACTTCTTCCTGAGCTGTGGGTAGGCCAGATTGGGACAAACTGCCTGCAAATAACTAGAATCTGTGCATATGTAACCGAGAAGACATTATGGGGCATAACATACTATTTTCTCTCACTTCCTTCAGTGTATCACTCAAATGTTATTTTCTCTGAAGCGCCTTCTTTGGCCTTGCTAAATAAAATTGCAAACCCGTCCCAATACACACACACATCCACACTTTCTATGTCCCTTCTTTTTCTAACACCGACACTATCTAACATACTGTATCATAACACATACAATACTTGTTTATAGATTGTCTCCCACCTCGCAGAATTTAAGCACTATGAAGGCAGGGATTTTCGTCTGTTGTCTTCACTGCTGTATCCACAGCTCCTAAGCTAGGGCTTAAAACTTACTGCACTCATTGGCCACTCTTTGCTCTCTCCAACTCTAATTAGGCATATTTGTCTGCCAAATCTACTGGATCTCTCTCATTTCTTATTCTCTATTGGTACTGTCTGACTATACAACATAAGGCCTGGAATTTAGAACTCAATGTTATAAAAAGTGACTCTGGGACCTCGGACTGAGCAAGAGGGCAATTCGAATATACTTGTTTTCCCTGACCTATCTCCTTTTCTTCATACAGAACCCAACCTCCAATTGAATGACATTGAGGGATGCTCAGATAAACTCTAGACTTCCTTTCTGTCCTTTGGAATTGTTCTGTTCAAATCTGTCAGAATATAGCAACTGTTTCAAACACAAACTGTTTTAGTAATTAGAGAGTACCTTGTGCTGAGGCTGGGCGCTGTGTCTCATGCCTGTAATCCCAGAACTTTGGGAGGCTGAAGCAGGAGGATTGCTTTAGGCCAAGAGTTCAAGACCAGCCTGGGCAATATAGGGAGAACTTATCTCTACAAAAAAATTAAAAATAAGCTGATGGCCAGGCTGGTGGCTCACGCCTGTAATCCTAGCACTCTGGGAGGCCAAGGCAGGAAGATCACTTGAGGTCAGGAGTTTAAGACCAGCCTGAGCAAGAGCTAGACCCCATCTCTACCAAAAATAGAAAAAATGAGCCTGGTGTGGTGGCATGCGCCTGTAGTCCCCGCTACTCGGGGGCTGAGGCAGGATTGCCTGAGCCCAGGAGTTTGAGGCTGCGGTGAACTGTGAATGATGCCACTCCACTCTACCCAGGGTGACACACTAAGACTCTATCTTAATAAAAATTAAAAAATAAAGATAAAAATTAGTTGAGCATGGTGGTGCAGTCCCAGCTACTCCGAAGTCTTAGGCAGGAGGATCATTCAAGTTCAGAAGTTGGAGGCTGCAGTGGACTATGATTGTTCCACTGCACTCCAGCCTGGGTGATAGAGCAAGATCCTGTCTCAAACAACTTGTGCTAGGCACAGTGCAGGACAGAGAGAGAAAACAGGACTAGCACCTGCTGAAAAGTAGCTGACTAGGGGTAGGCTGGAGGTTGGATTAGATATACACACAAGTATGACAGAAGAATCTTTTTTTTTTTTTGAGACAGTCTGACTTTGTTGCCTGGGCTAGAGTGCCATGGCATCAGCCTAGCTGGCAGTCTAGTGTACGAATACATCTTGTTTGGTATCATTCCTATCGATGAAACCGTTATCTGTTTCTTACACTGAACCATTTTACTGTTTCTAAAACCTTCGTTGTGATGACCTTCTTGTCCTGGCTGGCAGATGCTGCTGAAGTGAGGCCGCCTGGGCCATTGCTCCCTCCGCTGCTGACTATGGTGCTAGGCCTGGTATTGGCAGCGCAGAGGGTAGGGGTGGCAGGTGGCTGCTGGGTCTCGGCCTCACTGCTCATGGTTGCAGTGATGGTGACCGGGGCCAGCTGCAGCAGCTATGGCTCTTTCCAATGTGTGATGGTAACCAGGCCAGCGGCAGAGGTGGGACTGCTCAGTGCTCTCTGGGGGGTCCACTCTGTGCTCCTGCTACCTATTGAACTCCAATTATTCTTAGTATGACAAGCAAAATACTCTATTGCCAATGTAATCATTGTAATACACATAAAGTACTAATTATTCATATATATATAAAACATGTAAAATATCAAGAACAGTGACAGGCACATGGTAGGTGCTCAATAAATACTGGCTACAAAGAGCAACAGATGGAAGGCTGCAATCAAAAAGAGAATAGGGGAGCTACTTGCTTTCTATCATCTTCACAGCAGTTTAGGTCTATGCCTCACATATAGCCCATGAAAAATATGTGCTTCTTTTCTTTTCCAAAAGTGGATATTATTTTATAACTAAAGATAATTATTGTGCCAGGTGTGGTGGCTCACTCCTGTAATCCTAGCACTTTGGGAGGCTGAGGCAGGAGGATTGCTTGAGGCCAGGAGTTCGAGACCAGCCTGGGCAACATAGCAAGACACTGTTTCTAAAAAAAAAAAAAAAAAAATAGAATAAAAGAAAAAAAATTACTGAGAGAAAGATATCTGCTTTGGTGGAGCAGCTGCATGAGGTGAACAGGAATATGAGTGTATCCAGGAAATAAATGGCAAGCCAAGAAGCTCTTGTAGAAATTTATTTAGTGTGAGAAACAAAATATGAGAATAGCTGTAAAGGGCAATTCAATAGTAAATGGTTATGTACAAGCGGTGTGCATTTTGGAAAACCAAATGATTTCTTCTGAGACCTAAAGTTTTTGCGTATGCTGAGGGTACCTACCTGGGAGTTTAAATGCCTAACGAAAATAGGAAATGACTAAGAGTTCGTATGACTGAGTCAAAAACGGCATCTTATTTATTACATCCTGTTCCTCTCTGGTAGCAAGGAAACAAAGCTGGAGGGGAGGGGAGGAATAAATACTAGGGAATTTACTAAACATATGTTCATTATAGAGTATTCAATTGTTCCTTGAAGGAGCTAAGCGAGAAAGGAGAGGCCAACTTTGACCATAACTGTAGTCAACTTCAGAAGATATGTCCTCAAAAGTCAAGTTTAGACATTTTGATTTGCCAAAGAAGAAGAGAAAATGACGCTAGGTTTTAGGGCAGAAAGAGCCAAATACCAATAATCTAAAGGGCAGCTGCAGGGTCGGGGTGGGGGTAGGTGGGTGGGCAGTGGTGTTAGAAGGAGGATACAAAGACTAACGCATTCTGGGGGGACATATGGTGGCTGACCCACACCCACAAAGGGGGCCTTAGCGAAACTGCAGAGGACTGATCCTTAGACCAATCACATCTTTGCCAATCTCTGTCACCTGCAGAAGAGGAAACAGAGGAACAAATTAGAGATTCATGAGGTTAAGAACCCTAGAAAGTTTATTCTCTATACCCCTTAATAAGCACAGTAGATGGGTATAATTGTTGCTGATTGGTAAGGAGCAGTGGGGAGAAGCTCTAGCTTTCTATAGTGTCACACCTCAATGGAGCTAAGGGCAAATACAAGTGGAAAAAAGGACCATCATGCTTTCTCTTTCCTCTTCCCTCAACATCCTAAATATATATTTTTTTTTCTTAAATTTTTTTTTTCTTATCTCTTAGGGAGGTAGAATTAGATATATTTCTTGAGGACAGTACTTACTGTAGTGACCTTGCAGATTTGACCCTTGAACTCAGGGGAATAGCAGGCCCCGCTGAGCGGACACTTCTCTACTGGCTTTCCACGGTAGATGGGCCGATAAGATGCAGCGCAGATGTCGAAGGGGTTGTGCATGTCATAATTGAGCTGGCAGGCATCTGTGGGGTTCTTCTCACAGGCAGACAGGATTTTTCGAGTCTAGGGGAAGGATGGAGTGTTTTATTGAGGACAGAAAACTGCACACAACTCTAAGGATCTCATCACCATGGTTTGGTAGTTCCTTTGATGTGAGATGCAACTGTATTATGTGGATACAGGTCCGGACCTCTGTACAGGATGTATGTGAATAGTTAACAGTCATCATTCCTGTTCTATCAAGCTTTCCCCCTCTTGATACTAAAGTGGACCCATGGATCTAGACTCACATTCTTCCACCAGGTTTGGGGATTATCAGGGTCAGGCCCCCGAAGGGGTTAAAACACGGTTTTCACTGCCCAAGACGAATGCTTTTTGGAGGGCACAAGTAATAGGATGTGCATGTGACAGTTAGTGGTGGCTGTGTTGGGATATCTGGAGCTTAAGGATAGGGTTGGGGTTATTTTCAGGTGCAGTAGAGCCTTTTCTATGTTGCAGATCACTCTCACACCAGTGGCATCTATGAATAAATTACTTATTCAGTTTCCAGGAACAAAAAGAAGCACCTGGGTCAGTAAGTAAACAGAAGATGGCATTCTGTTGGCTTTTTTGGTTGAATATTATACATTGCTTTGTTTCAGAGGCAAGGACTTTGGTTTGCTCCTTCCACGTAAGAGAAGATCTGGTTCTCCTGTGGTCGCTGAAAGGGTTCGCACCTACCTGTTGGGCCACCTCAGGCTTGGGACCAAGTTCCAGCAGGCGCCGAGCAAAGGTGGCAGCTGTCTTGAAGTTCTTGAGCTTGAAGAAGAGGTTGAGGGCTGTACGCAGCACCAGGATCATGTGCACAGGCTGCAGGTTTGAGTGGGTGAAATAGGCTGCCATCTGGTGGACAGAAAGAGGAATACATGCCAGGCTGGTGCCACAGCTGGTACAGGTCATTTCTAAGCTGTTACATATGCAAAAAATAAAACACAACAACAGGACTAGCTATAAAGCAGAGTTACCCTCCATAACTAGGAGAGTCCTCCTAGTTATGGAAGATTGATGAGATGAGGAAGTAGGGTGAAGAAATGTAGCCTCTCCAAGCAGAAATGGACCCAAATTTCTCTTCTTCCCCAGAGACAGATCTGGGTTTGGAATTCAGACCTAATGGAGGGAGAAGGGGAGGATGCCTCTGTAATGCTCACAGTCCCATAGATCTTACCTCACAGATGCGCTTCTGCTGTTCTAGAGTCTCTTTGGGCAGCTTCTTCCTTTCTATCTCCATCGACAAACCCACAATGTATTCGCGGCAAATAGTGATGAGCTGCTGGGCCTGGAGAGATGGCAGAGGAAGGTAATGGAAGAGAGACAATGTGGGAGTGCCCAGGACTGGCACACTGGCTAGACCCCTCCTACCTCTGCAATCTCCTGTTTATTGTCCACAACAAGAAGTGGCACACTCAGGAGGATGGAACGGAATTTTTCCACAGCCTCCTCAAACTTGCCAACTGTGGTGAGCTGGTAGCACAGCTGCAACCGTTGGATGAGGTCATTAAGCTTCAGGCCCACAGCCGGTACACCATTCTTTAGCCCTGCATCCTTCCTGGAAAGGGAAAAGTAGGAAGGAGGATAGTCAGCAGCCAACTAGGACTCAACTTCCTTTTCTGCCAAACATCATCATAGCCATCATCCTGTGAAATGAGCTGGAGATAGGATGGCAGTAGGTATAAACCTCAAACACCATAGAATAACAAACCAAAGATCTTTTCCTACTAGGAAACCCTGGTTCTGAGATGATTCTGTGTCACTGAGGCTACCATGTGAAGTATCTACCAAAACTTGGAACAGATGGAAAAAAGGAGCAAGAAGCCTTACCAATTACGATTAGGGTAGCCATACAAGGCAGGCAGGCAGGGCAGAGCCTGATAGGTGGTACGGCCTCGGGCATATGTCTGTAGGAACAGCTGCTTGTAGGGGCCAAACTGGATGACCCCTACCTGGTCATGAAGGAGCTGGGACACAGAAGGAAAGAAACATAAGGATTTTGGCCCTGCCACTTAAAAACTGATTGACCTTAGGCAAGGTACTTAAGTTCTCTGTACTTGTTTCCTCATCAGTAAAATACACTTAATTATAAGACCCTATATCATTTAATAATACCTATAAAATATTTAGGATAGTGCCTGGCACACAGTGAACACTGAATAAATGTTAGTGGTTGCTGCAGTTGCTATTATTGTTGTTAATTTTATTATAATACATGGTTTAGTGTTCCAACATAAACCTATTCAGGAAGGGGTGCTAACTTCACTGATGTGAGCTAGAAGGCTAGCTGGAAATGGGTGGAAGATGGCTGAAGGATCCACCTTAACAGATTGCTAGGCCAACTGGAAAGCAGGCAAGAGGAAGACCTTATGAAGTAGGTATACTTAACCAAGACCAAGGGCTTCCATGATGAATATATACCTCTGCCCTTTGAGTAGAATCACTTCCATTTGGTTAGAATCAGTCAATCATCTCCCTGCGACCCTGAGCTAGGCACACCCAAGAAGAAGAGCCAAGATTACTTTAAGAAGACTTACCCGCATGGCTGTTTCAAAAGAGCCTGCCAGGATGTGATCAACTGGAAGCTGAGAGTTATTGCACCAGATCTAACAAGAAACCAAAAGCCCAAGCCAAGTGAAATTTTGCCCTTTCTCTTCCCAAACTATTCTCCTCCATACCTACAGTACAAAAATATCCAACACTTTTTATACATTAATCAAGTATTAGCCAGCTCAGAAATATTCATCCCCACAGGGCTGTGTTTTCCTGCTTACCTGAGTGGGGCTTGTTCCCTTGGTTGGGGGCACAAAGAACCCATCTTCAGCCCCACCAGCTGCCCCAGAGGGTATATCCTAGAAGAAAAACAAAAATTGAGCCATTTTTTAAGCCATTTTGTTCCAAAGAATTTAAAACACAACAATTTACCTTATTCCCTGCCTCTGTTGGGGAGGAGGTGTGGTACTTGTGGGAGAAGATCCCCAAAATAGGAGCCACCTCACTAGTGACAAAATGACACAGCAATAGCTTCAATTCCGATTTAAAGAAAGACGAAAAGCTTGCTGCCTTTTCATAAGCCACTGCTTATAAAACCCTGATTCTTCTTTCTTTCAAATGAGACAAAAGCATCTGATTAGAGGTAGGTTCTACATCCCCTTCTCTTTCGGTATATCAGGATAAATGGAAGTGATAAGGCCTCTGACTCTCATTCTTCCTTCTTTCAATGGGAGATAAGCATCAGATCAGAAGAAGGGTCTAGACTCCCTTCCTTTTGGAGTCCTCAGGATAGGGGTGGGGGATAATAAGGCCACTGGCTTCCACAGCGAGAAAGGGAGAGAACCTCATAAGGGTAAGAATTTCACATACCAGCTCAGGAGGGAGCTCTAGATCTTCTTCTACATCCCAGCCACCACCTTCTTCCTGTCCTTTGCCAAGAGCATCATCCCCCAAACCTTCTGTGGCCTCCACAAACCCATCTGTAAGGAAAATCAAACTCAAAATAGATTTGGATAGTGGCACAATCTTAGCCAAATGAAGCAAAATGTTGGCATCCTAGTTGGCTTCATGGTCTGGAAGCCTGTAGAACTGTCCCACAACCCAGTCCCATTCCAGGGAGTTCATCTCCCAGAACAGTCCTAAAACAGCACTCTTACCTTCATCCAGCTGCAGCTCCGCATCCTCTCCCCAGCCCTCAGTACCAACAGTGTCAATGTCAATGTCAGCAGCCAGTGCTCCTCCCTTCCCTACGGGAGGAACAGAAAGGAGCTTGTTACAGCCCAGCAAATCTGAGATTCTGAGATATGGCCTTCTTTGCAGGCAAGCTGCATCCTTTCAAAATCAGGTACCAAGGTTCTGCTCACTTATTATTTTTATGTGTCATTTATTTTTGTAGTATATGTTATGCTAACTTGCAGTAGGTTTCACAGAGGAAGGGAATATAAGAGAAATGGACGCAACTGGCCTTCATGTTACCAAAAACTGGCTCTTAAACCATTTTTTACTTATCAGCCTCTTCAAATTTCTTCCTGATAGCTTCGCAGGGCTTCACAACATAGAGTAGGTGGAGGAGACAGAGGAAAGAGCAGGGCTGGGCACAAAACGCCCAGGGTCTGTTTAGGCTCTTATTCAGGAGAAGTGAATTAGGAGACACATCCAAGAAAACCGGAGGAGAGTAAGGAGGGGAGTGGTGAAGGGTTGTAGCACACATCTGCGTATAGCCAAATGACAGCATTAGAGGTAGCTGAAGGTTTTATTTGTTTGTTTTGTTTTGTTTTTTTAATTGAGACAGAGTCTCACTGTGTTGCCCTGGCTAGAGTGCCGTGGCATCAGCCTAGCTCACAGCAACCTCAAACTCCTGGGCTCAAGTGATCCTCCTGCTTCAGCCTCCCAAGTAGTTGGGACTATAGTGTGTGCCACCGTATCTGGTTAAATTTTTTACTGTTTGTAGGGACAGGCTCCCACTATTGCCCAGGCTGGTCTCAAACTCCTGGCCACAAGAGATCTTCCTGCTTTGCCCTCCCAAAGTGCTAGGATTACAGGCATGAACCACGGTACCCAGCCAGCAGCTGAGGATTTATGTCATGAATAATAAAATACTGAACAGAGACTATAACTATATACACATGGTAAAACCTAAGGAAATACACCAAAATGTTAACAGAAGTTATCAGTGGTAGTAGGGCATCCCTGCTTTTTCCCCCCTATTTTCCAAACTTTCTTTAATGATCTCAAAATAATTTGATTTAGTTTTTAAGACTGCGCCATAACTCTGATCGGCATTTTAGTGCTCCATGAGGCTTCACACGGAAAAAAGGACAGATGAAACTAATTGCTAATGGTACTCTCTAGGACAGTTCTTCACAAAACAACAAACAACAAAAATGCTATGACAGAACAGGGCACTTACCCTTGCTGGCAATGGAGCCTTCAAAGAATCCTTTGGACACAGTCAATAAAGGCCAATTGGTATCTAATGGCATGATAGGTGCAGGTGGCTGAAGCAGCTTGGCATTAGGGTCAATGTCTGGGATCTGAACAGCAGCAGAAGAAAAGAGGCAAAAAGCAAACAGCTCTCAGAAATCATGTAGGGAAAGTTATAGAGCTTCCTTTGATCTTATTTGTTTCTCTGCCTTCCCCAGTAACGATATGGGAGAGTGACATTTATAGTTTTAAATTGTTCCCAAGACCTCAGAGTTAATCCTGTAATCAGAAACAATATGTAAGTAAAGACTCACTGTCTCCTTCTCTGGGTCAAATGTCTCCTTCAAGCTCTCAGCTTCTTCATCTAAGCCATGGGTAGCAGCTGTGAGATAGGCCAGGGACTCTATAGAAAAAACAGACTTTGTGGTACAGGGACACCCACTGAACGCTGCTGTGGCAGACAGCTCTGAGATGAACCCCAAATGATCCCTGCCTCCAGGCATTCAAATTCAAATTCTTGTGTAATGCCCTCCCCTTAAGTGGGGGCTGGACTTACTAACTAGCTGCTAATGTATAGAACATGGCAGAAGTGATGGGATGTCACTTCTAAGATTAGATTACCAAAACTGTGGCTTTTATCCTGGGTGCTCTCTTTTGCTCACTTGCTCTGAGGGAGACCACCTGTCATATGAATTGCCCTGTGGAGAAGCCAACAGGGCAAGAAACCGATGTCTCCCAGACAACAAAGAGCAAGGACCTGAGGACTGCCAACAGTCATGTGCGAAAGTGTGGAAGTGGATTCTCCCCCAGTTGAGTTTTGAGATGTCTGCAACCCTGGTCAACACCTTGATTGTAGCCTCATGAGAGACACTGAGCCAGAAGTACCCAGCTAAGCCATATCCAAAATTGAGAGATAATAAATGTTTGCTTTAAACTACTAAGTTTTGGGGTAATGGTGTTACATAGCAATAGATAACTAACACAGTTGCTTATCTTTAACATCCATCATCGTGTTAATGAGAACCTTGGCATCATCCCTGACTTCTCTCCATCACATCTCACATCTAGTACTTCAATAAATCATGTTGACCCTACCTGCAAAATATATCCCAAATCTGACCATTACTCACTCCTCCACTAATAGCACCTTGGTCTAAACCACATCATTCATCTTTCTTTTCCCTAATATATCTCAAATGCTAGTATAATGCTATAGCAGGTTTTCAAAAAATATCCTCTGAATGTATACATGAATAAATAATGAGTGAAACTTCTAGAATTAGAAGTAAAAGAATAAAATTCCAACCAAATATATTTACTAGAGTATCTGTACTAAGCCTTCTAAAACCTCCTATCTTCCCAATGACTATTTTTCTAAGGGTGTTTGGCCAGACTGAATATTCTAGCTGCGCCTCCATTTGGCTTTGAAGAAACTCTGAGCGTGACAGGAGCATGTTGTTTCTCCTGAAAAAATGCACAATAAAGACAAATCCCACACCACTATGTAAGAATAACTCAACATGAAGAGAAAACACTTCCTAAGGCCCTGAAGGAGCTGGTGAGTCCTGGACAGATACTTACTCTGTCCACAGTTCTTTAGGATCCGTACTCGCTCTGACACGTCACCCAGGTACAGGGCATTCTGATAATGGCCACTCATGTCCTTTCGGATCTCAGCTGCACCAAGTCAATAAGAGAAACCATGTTATGTCTTCTCTCTTAAGTTCTCTCTATCCTCTATTCATCTTCCTCCTTCCCCTAAGAACCCCTCTTCCCATCTTTAGTTTCAGGGGCCTCACCAATCTTCATCATCTTGCGAAGTTTCTCCAGGTTGCCAGTGATAAGGTACAGGAAGGAAAGTTTGTCAAAATTTTTGGTACGCTGATAGCACATTTCCACAATCTGGTGGTTCCCCTGTAGCAGGGCCACTTCTCCCAGTTTTTCCCAGCAGTTCTTATCATCCAGTGCTTTGGCTGCTTCCAGAGCAATCTAAAGAATCCCCAGGGTCAGTGTTAACAGGTTGGAGGATACTGTGACTCAAAACCAGGGACTCTGCAGTCAAAGCATTTGCCTCTAAATAAATTTCCCAAGGAACTTCATATATTTTCAATCACTCCTAGCTTTTAATCTAATTCTATTGAAAATCCTATCAACAAATAGCACCCCTTTGGATTCATGGACAGAAGAATCACATCACACTATCCTCCTCAGAAAGTTACTTTACAACAAAATGACAGTTTTTGCTAACTGCTAACTGCTAAGGTAGCTAAGCAGTTTTTGCTTAGCTACCTTATTTCCTACCTGCCAGGTCTGAAGATACACAGGGACTTTACGAAAGAAAGAAGAAATAATAAAAGGAGGAGGTTCAGAATTAAAAAAAACCAATTTTCCTAAGTGCTTTCCCCCTTTGAAAATAATGTCTGTATACTCTGAGCCCTAAAAATTAATAGGTACTCCATCTAAGTAGCCAGTCAGCAAGATTAAGTGTTAAGAAAATAATGAGATCTTTAAATTCCATGATATCTGGCTTTTAACATAGAAGTTCTGAATTCAGAATGACAACAATGGCACAAATGCTATGGCAGAAGCGGAGACAAGAAAAAGTAGAGATGAGCAAATAGCCGGAAGATAGCTTAACCCAGCAACTAAAAAAATCCCAAATTTCATTATTCTGGCTAAAGAAGCAAGCCCAGGATAATGTCGTCCAATGCTACCCTAACCCTCTCACCTCCTCGAAAGCAGTATGGGGCTGATAACCATATTCCTCTCACCTCAATGTTTCCACACTCCAGTGCCAGACTGAAGCGAGTTTTCTCATCCTTGACGAAATGCAGTGCCACCTCAGGATAGCCCTTCTTCTGGAGATAAGCAATAATCGACTGGCCTACTAATTTGGCATTCCTCACCATGTGCAGTACCTACACATTTGGGGTGCGGTAGGGCAGGAAGCAGAGATCACTTAGAGGAAAAAAAAGACTGCTGCCCCTCTTAATACTCCTAGTACGCATCCCCACTTCATACCTCATCATATTTTCTGTTGATCAGGGCCAGCTTGAATTTGAACTCAGTGGGATCAATGGTAAGTACCCGAGGTCGACACTCCCTGTCTAGGCAATATACATTGTTGCCCTTCACTCGTGTGACATAGATGGGTAAATCCAGAGTTCGAATGATCCCATGGTCCCTAAGAATAGGGGGTAGAGGGCACAACTTTCAGTAAGTGAGAGAGAAAATCCAGCCTGTGAAGAAATGGAACGAACTTAGGACACAGCCTTTTGTCTTCTCTTTATCCTTCTGTAAAGTGCCATTTGAACAACAGTATAGATGGGAAGTGATTCAAAGGAGAGAACTGAACACCAAATTTTATTCTTTTGTATGATGGGGCAGATGATATGATCTTTATTTGTAAGTTATTCTAGGAGCTGAGTAATAGACCTGACTATAGGAATCAGACCTAAAAGTTAACTCTTAAGTGCTGATATATAATCAGTAGGCCACTGTGGACAGGTAACTCCTTCGTTATACACTCTAAGTGAAAAGAGAGGTAGGTATGAAGAGTTCTGACACACAAATAAATAATGAAAAGCAGAAAATATTTTGAACTGAATGATAATAAAAAGATTACAATTTAAAACGTTGATTTCTCAGGAGAAACCAGTAAGGGGTAAAAAAAAAAAAAATTGTCAATATAGCTAATGCAATACTTGATAATTTACAGCCTTAAATGCATATGCTGTATTAGAAGAAATACTAAAAATTAATGGGCTCTATATGCATATATTGGGAGAAACTAAAAATTAGTGAGTATACATCTCAAAAATTTTGTTATTTTAAAAGTTAAAGAAAGCATTTAGTAGAAAATAAAGCCAATAGTAGAAATTAAGAAATAGAAAACAAAAATAGAGAAGTTCAATAAAGGCAAAAGTTGGATAAAATTGATAAGCCTCTTATTAGGGTATTTAAGAAAAAAGAAGAAAAAGGTAGTAATAGATCCTGCAGAATGAGGATGTAACTTTTTAAAATGATCAAACTCCCCCCAAAATAAAATTTTCCAAAATTGACTCAAAAATAAATAGAAAATCCCTATATAGTCTCATAATTTTTAAGTAAACTGAATCAGATAACAAAAATCCCCCCATAAAGAAAGCCTCAGGCCCAAATGACTTCGCTGGCAAATTCTACCAACATTCAAGGAAGAAATAATTCCAATCTTATGCAAACTCATTGAGAGAACTGAAAAAGATACATTATTTTGCTTATTTTATGAAATTAACACAATCTTGATAACAAAACCTGACAAGGACAGAAAGAAAAAGGAAAATCACAGTCAATCTCACTTATAAATACAGATGTGAACATCCTAAATAAAATATAGCAAACTGAAACTAGCAATAATTGAAAAGGGTAAAAACATCACGACCAAGTTAGGTTTATATCTGGAATATAATGTTGATTTAACATTAAAAAAACCTGAATAATTCATTATATTAATTGATGAAGGGAGAAAAATTATATGACTACCTCGATACAGGTTAAGCATCCCAAATATAAAAATACAAAATCTGAAATGCTCCAAAATCCAAAACTTTTTGAGCATCAAAATGATGCTCAAAGGAAAAGTTCATTGTAGCAAATTGGACTTTAGATTTTCAGATTTGGGATGTTCAACCACTAATGCAAATATTTCAAAAATCAGAAAAAAATCTGAAATGTAAAACACTTCTAGTCCCAAGCATTTCAGATAAGGGGTACTCAAACTGTATATACAGAAAAGGTATCTAATAAAATTCAATATTCATTCATGATAAAAAATTCCTAGCAAATGTAAACAGCAAAAAAAAAAAAAAGAAAAAGAAAAAAAGAAAAATTCCTTAGTAGATAAAGGATATCCATAAAAAAAAATTTACAGCAAGCTTACATAACGGCAAAACATTGAAAGTTCACCCTTTAAAAGGGGAATAAGACAAGATTGTTTCCTATAATCATATTTATTGAACATAACTGGAGATCCTGGTCAGTGTAGCAAGAAAAAATATATAAATGCGTAGGTACCTGAAAAAAGAAATAAGACTGTCACCACTCACAGATGCTAAAGAAAATACAAATAAATTACTAGAATTAATGAGTCTAGCAAGGTTCTTGAAATAAAATCAAGTATCAGCAAAAATTAAAATTTTAAATGGATACTATGCATTTACAAATAGCATTAAAAAACTGTCAAGTGTCTAATAAATCTATCCAAGGAAATGTAAGATCTCCATTGTGCAAACTATAAACCTTTATCAAAAGATGGTTCAGAAGAACTAAATAAATGAAGAGCTGCTATACCATGTTCATAGATTAGGAAACTTAACATTGTAAAGACTGTAAAGATGAGTTAGCCCCAAACTGACGTACAGATTTGATGTAATTCTAACTGAAATCATAAGGTTCTTTTCTGTTTTACTTCGTATGGAATTTAACAAGCTGATTCAAAAATTTATGTGAAAAAAAAATTCTATGTGAAAAGGCAAAATTTACTTGAAAACACTCCAACAATGTTTGAAAACTAAACAAAATGGGAAAGAACGGAGGACCTGCTTTACCAGAAGTAACAATTTATCATAAAGATACAATATTTAAGACTGCAGAATTAGAGCAGAGATAAACATACCGACCACAGATCCTTGCATTTTTGAAAACACGATTTGTGTATGACAAAGATGGGACTACAGAAAAATGGAAAAAGAGTGGTCTTTTCAATAAATAATACTGGGCAATTGAGTGTCTTTACGGAAAAACATGGGATTAGCCTCCTACATCTTACACAGTTGATTACACAAAAATCAACTTCAGGTAGATTACAGACCTATATATAAAAGGAAAAATTATAAAGCTTTCACAAGAGAATATAGAAGAATGCCATTATGATTTTGGGAGTCAATGAAGGTTTTTTAAACAGGACACAAGACCCAATATCCAAAAAGGATAAAGATTCATAAACTCAGCTATATTAAAATGAAGAAATTCTGTTCATTAAAAGTTACCATAAAGAAAATCAGAAGACATGCTACAGAAGATATTAATATTTGTAACACATAGCCCTGACAAAGGACTGATATCCAAATATTAATCATACAATAAAAATAATAGATAAAAAATAAAGACTTAAACAAAATTCATAGAAGAGGATACCCTGAAGGATGGCTAGATGAAAAGGTGCTCAATCTCACTACAAAACACTGAACAGCAAAATAAAATTACAATGAAATACCATTACACATCCACCAGATAGACAAAAATAAGTCTAACAAAGCCAAGTATCAGTCAGGATGACAGGTAAAGAAACTTTTATACAATGCTGGTGGGCATGCATTGGTACAACCACTTTGGAAAGTAGTTTCACACTGCCTAGTAAATGTGAAGATATGCATACTCTATAGCCTGGCAATTCTACTCTGGGTAATATACTCTAGAGAAACATATGTACGTGTGCACCAGAAAACAGGTAAAAGAATGCTTAAAAGAGTATTGTTCATACGAGCCAAAAACTAGGATTCACTCAAGTATTCCTGAAGAGTAGAACTATGGTATGATCACATAATGGAATATTATACAACGATGAAAGTAAATAAATTAGAGCCACAACATGGATGACCCTTACAAATAATGAGCAAAATACAAAATAATATTTTGTATGATTTCAGTATGAGTTCACTAATATGAAGTTCAAAACCAGGCAAAACTAAATTGTATTAGAACACACATTAGGTGGTAAAACTGTAAGAAAACCGAGGAAGAAATCACCATAAAAATCATAATGTTATTTTTGGGTGGGAACGAAGGGGGTTGTGATCAATAAGGACCACATGGCAAAGGGCTTCTGGGGTGTCAGAACTGTTCTATTTCTTGACTTGGGTGGCAGTTACACAGATATTCACTACATGACTTATGTGCTATTCTGTATATTTATAATTTACATAATTCTCTGCATATGTGTTGTATTTCATCATAGTTTTTAAAATAGTTGAGAAAACAATGTTCAGATGCCCTACCACATATATGCAAGATAAGGTGTTTCCATGAAGAAAGTTCATGGGGGACTTTACCTACATCTCAAGAGAGGACAGTAATTTCATGAAACTGCCTTCTCCCACTCTGTACCCCAGATAATTAACTTACCCAGTGGTGACAGCATATTTGATGTGGTTGCTTGTGGTATAGATAAATACCCCACTCTCATCCCAGGCCCCACTCTTGACACGAATGTTCTCATGAATGTTACACAGAGCATCCAGTTTGCGGTTACAGATCACAATGGCTGTAAGAGGCAAAGGGCATGAGTGCTCTGTTGGATAGGGGGAGTGCAATACACTGGCAGGGATGGGGGAGGGAGGGATTGGTCTCTAAATCAAGGTGGATATAATGAAGACTTACCGTGTTTGGCTAGTAGTGCTACATGTGACATGTCTGCTGACCAGATAACATATTTCACCTTGGAAATCTTCACAGATGCCAGAGTGCTGAGATAGAGAGAGGGCAAACATGAATGGGTCTGATTCCCTTATCTCAGACTATGACCTATATCCTTTCACCCCTAAATTAATGTAAAACCCAATTTCTTAATGTAATACCACACAAAATTCCCCACATAGTAGCTCTGATATAAACATTGTGGCTCACATTGTGAACCTCCCCCTTCCTCAAGGCCCTACCCTCATTTCCCTGTATTATTCAGGATTTGCGTATGTCTTCACTACTGGACTGTAAGCTCCTTTAGGTACAGGAATTGTGTTATTAATCTCTGTGTCACCCTCATTCTAAGCCTCAACAGCACTCTTTGTTCAGGTAAGTACTGTAAAAATAGATAAATAAATAAGCCTCTTTGCTGTAACACTAGCATGTATGTGCAGGATGGAGGGTGATCGTGGAAAGGAAAAAAAGTGGCTAGAAAGAGTCTTGGAGTTATAGTATAAGAAGTGGCCAAGCCATAAGACAAACTTACTTGGGGAAAAGAAATCCCCTACTAAAGATGTACACTCTCCCCAACTATATGCCTGTCTCCTTAGGGGCACCAGACATATTACCGCTTCTGCTGCACATCAAAGAGTGTGATGGAGTCTGCATCTCGAAGTAGGAGGTTGCCTGTGCCAGCATAGAAGATCTCATCACAGTTGGGCACCTGTACCTTTTTGGTGATCTCATTCTTCAGATTCTTGATAAGAAGCTGAAATGAGTATTAAAGATGGGGTTAAGAGAAGAAACATGTACATAGATGGTGGCAACTACTGATGTCCCTCAGTAACTGTTCCTTACCTTCAATAAACTACGGAGCAGATTTTCCCCTGTCCAAGTCAATCACCACTCCAGGTAGACCACTCCAACCAAGATCCTCTCCAAGAGCCTTAATACCTCTCCTCTCCCCACCCAACTGAAACATCCTGGAAAGTTCAACTAAAGTCTGAGTTCCTCAACCAACCAGAGACAACAGCGCTTCTGGGGCTTATACTTTGTTAAACATTTTCTTGAGAGAGCACTGTTTATCTTGTGCTAGACCTATTACATTTCAAGTACCAACGGAGGTATTAGAATAAGGGAGAATTACTCCTCATCCAGTCCACCCACTTCAAATTTGATGCTTTTCTGGCTCCTGTAGTCAAGAGTGACTGTAGCTTGGTTCTTAGGCCCAGAGCCACAGTGATCATCAACCCAATCACATCAATTTTAAAGCCTTTTTCCTTCAAGGGGATTGGCATAGGGCTAGGGACAGAGGTAGAGCCAATACATGAAGATCACAGCTACCCAGGGGAGAAAAGGAAGAAACGATGCTCTTTATTCTGCAACACATAGGCCACTGCAACCACACTCCCCAAATTAGTTTCTGCTTTTAGTCTTAACTCACCGAATGCATCCGATCTAGGACAGCAAACCGATTTCGAGCAACCCAAACGGCTGTCAGGCCTGAGGATCGTTTCCCTTCAGGGGCTGAGAAGAACAAAACCAAAGGCGGGAGCATGTGGTAAGCCGCTGGCAGGTGACAGAGTCAGGTGCCATGGAGCTGCCAGTCTCACTGCCTGCCATCTTGGCTTTGCCAGTTCAGCTGCTTCCTAACTAATTCAGCCATAACCTGGGGCTATTGTCAAGTGACTTTTCCCCACCAGTCCCCTCCAAATTCCAACCTCCACCCTTGCCAAGCCTCTTTTCTCTACGCCAAGTGGCTGCATTTCAGCTAACACCACATACTGGCAGAAGGGCTGCCCATCTTGGGAGACAGCACACTCCATCAAGCTAACGAGCAGGGCCTCCCTGGCCAAGCTGTGGCAGAACAAGCAGCCTGTCAGTGTCACAGGACCCCCTCCCCAGGATACAGCTGCTCTGCTGCTTTTAACATGCAAATACAGATCCCCAAGTAGGGCAGGGTGGGGCAAAGCACTGCTAACTAAATCTCGACAGCGAGCTCAGCAATGGGCAGTATTTAGCACCAAGCTGTTGCTCTGTAAATGTCAATTGCAGATTCTTATCATCCTGAAGACAGTTATAAAATGTTCCTCAGTTTAGTGGCTGATTAGAATTTTGAAATGGATGCTCCACTCTCTGAGAAACTTGTAGATGGATAAGCAGAAGAATGCATCAAAATACGCTTTTGCCTATTAGAGTAGCAGAAAAGTGGACAGAACATGCTGGACAACCTTGCCTTTTACTTCTCTGGCACCTGGAGTGGGCAGGCAATTTACAAAACTAATTATTATCACAACCAATATTCCCGTTTTTCCAGGGTCCAGGGAACCATACTATTTAAGCTTTTGATTTTTCTCTTCCTCTTCTCTGTTGCCCATCATTGGGCTGTACTTTTATTACCTTCCCCTAGAAATGGAGTAGAGAAAATAAAAGTGGTAATAAAAAAAACCAAAGATATTTTACACTCTATTACTTGTAAACAAATGTGGAGAAAAAAGCAAAGGGATGAGTTGCGAGGGACTAAATTACATGATTTAGTCACAAATGGCTTAACTGACTAATTTATAAAGGGGAATTTGATTTATGGATACTAAATACACACAGATTTTCTTTCTCTCTTCATGATCACATTTAAAAGAGAGTAAGTCAATTACCAACAATTGTTATTACCTCACTGAACACTGGTTATTACCCAGTGGTCTCCACAAAAGGAACAGAGCTAGCAAAATGGTTCTCAGGAATTTACTGATAGGGTCTAAAATATCATGAAAATATGCTAGTAAGAGTGGGGATCTGAAGAATACATCTCTGACCTGGAAATACCCACAAAGCCACTGAGGAGGAAGTGCACTGAAAGGAGCATAAGCAATAGTCAAACCCATTCTAAGCATGTTTTGTCAGCAAGTTCTAATCACAAGGATATCAGTAAGAGACGGTGGTGATGGAAGAGTTACACAGGGGTCTCAGCTGGATCCTAGGATCCCAGGTGGGGTGTGGGGCTGTTAGCAGCCTCATCTTTTTGACATTCAAAAGGAAGCAAATCGGATCTGGACGTGGATGGGAGAGTATAAATCCCTAGTCCCAGGATGAGATACTGTAAGATTGGAACCACATTTTTAAATAAATGAAACTACCAGGGTGAAAGTCATCTCAGTTGACAATAAACTAGGATAACATGCTGTGCTGAAAGAGAAAATGGAGAGGTTCTAATAACCAAATTATAAAATATATATATCTAGTTGGGGTAATAAAATGGAGGAGGAACATGAATATTTCACACCATGGTTGCCTCTGATGCAATTGTTAGCAGCACCTGCCAACAGACATGAGTGATGTGGCAATGGCCTGGGGATGGAATGTATAAAAACTTGAAGAGAAGTGATGCTGTGGGTGAGGAGAGCTGGAGGCAGAGTGGGGTAGACAAAGAGAATGCTTACCATCAGGGTTCTGGGAGTCAGCATCCTTGGGAATGGTGTACAGGTCATAGGTACTATTTTCTAAATTGCTGGCTCTCTGTAGAGGAAAAAGGGGAAATTACAATGTTAGTGAGAGGCATCCAAGATACCAGTTTACCAGTTTATTCGGACAGAGAAAACAGTTCCATTGCACAGACAACAATCTGAAACCATACTTTTCTTACCCTTCATTTAGTGGGCATTTGAATGCTTCCACATCGAAGCATTAATTATAGGGCTCTTTGCCAACCGACTCAGCATTGATGCCACTTTATTTTCCTTAACCTCCAAAGATGCAGATATTATTTGAATGAAAGGAAGAATTGCTCTCTACTCCACAAATTAACAGACTAAGACCCTGATATTCTAGTGCCCCACCTGAGTACTCATCAACTTAAAAGTCTGCTCGAAAGAAAAAAAAAGACATCCAAGAAAATTGCCAGGAGAATATGGGACTGCTAAATATTAAAGAAAGACTGAGATTAAACACTAAAAGTTATATGCAGAAAGAGAAGTTTTCATTCTTTTTAAGTTGGCCACCAAGGCACTAAAATTAGGATGTTATTTCTCTTCTTTTGCAAATTGCATGGCAAGACATGGGGAGGGCTCCTTGATGACTCTGAAGGCAACTCCACTGAAAAGAATTCCCTCTCAAAATCACAGTTCTTCTATTTTCACCCAAAGAAAGGGATAAAGATAACACAAGATATAGTCATAAACATTCTCTCAAATCACTTTTAGTGATCTGGGTCATTCATCCTGATACTTCATTAAATTTAGACATTGTTAGCTTCACAAGAGATACAAGTTTACAAATGCTCAATATGTTTATGACAACTAAAGTCTACCTACCAGGTTTGAGCTTCTGAGCTTGCACTGTGTTAGCCCTAGAAAAATGACCATTAAATAGCTTCTATTATAAGGAGCCATTAAATATTCCCTATGGACAAGAGAAAGAGTCCTAAGGAAAATGGGGAAACCTAGGACGACTACATAGGTTACTTACCGTACAGAGTAGGACTGCATTTTCTGCTGGATTGTACGACATATTGAATACTGGAAACTTGGAACCACTAGAGAGATATATAGAAAAAGCAGAAAACAAGGAAGAGGCATAAGAATGGAAGGAAGAAAGGAATTACCCCTATACTTCTTACTTAGCCAATATTTACACATATATATTTATCGCTTTGATAATCAGGAATAAAAATAAATATTGCATTTATTCTCTTCCTTCCTTTAAGGCTTGGCAATGTACCTATCTCAGTTTTGAACAGTTTAAAAAAGTAAACCGTACAAGAAATCAAATTATTCAACAGAAGGTAGGGTTACTGTAGTGAGCGGGACTTGTTCTGCTTGGATTCGAATTCCTACACATAATTGCAGTGGACACTACAGAGTAACATGATGCGATCTGTCTCTGGCTGGTTTCTCCTGTCCCTTGGAGTGTTCACATAAACCCATCTTTTTATTGTAGTGATGCTAGAGGGTGGTTATCAAATCCTCATGCCAAGGTTTGCCGCCATTAATGTTTCAGCATGCTGATGCAGCTGGCTTTCCAAAAGGAGAGGTCCTTTTGCCAGACATCCCAGAGGTTATCATTCCAGAGACACATATTCTAGTTTAGAATTGTGTGCATTTTACCAGAATAATGCCAAATAAAAGCAAAAAGGCCTGTTACCCATTTGGGCTACTCTCTACCAAGAAACTTTCTCTGGATTGCAAGAGAGCTGGCAAACTATGATAGCATGATTTCCTACCCAACAGGGTCACTAGCATTCTCAACGGGGGAACTCCTTGCCTACCTTGCTCCTAGGGTTTAAACTGAACAGGCTCATCTAATGGGGAGTCCATCTATGACAGGAGATGAGATCCAAAATGTTTAAAAGGAGAGTCTTGTTTGTGGGTATTGTATCACAGTGACAGATAAGACGGTTTAGAGGGAAGAAACAAGATTGATTTACCTCCGCAACTGCATCACAGCTACATCTTTGGAGCTGTTGAAATCCAGCTGACGTAAGAATCGGTCCTTGACATAATGTAGCATATTGCCATGAACGGCATAGGCTGGCCGTTCCCGTTCCAGCTTAAACACAATCATGCCACCATCATGGCCTGGGGGACAGGGAGAAGAGAAGAAAGAATTAGCTATAGGCAAGAAAGAAAGCTGGAAACAGGAGACACGCAAGGATGAGGTAAGTTATATACATACGTTAAACACAAAGCAACACACCTAAAGGCATCCCTTATTTGACTAAATTCTCAATTCTTAGAATCTTTATTCAAGTAATTCTCTGTGAATCCTTTCCCAATACTGTTCACACTGCCACACTTAGACATGGCCTTCTCTGTATTCCCCTAAAGCTCTGCACAAACCTCTCTTATAGTACTTATCACCTTGCACTGTAATCATTTATTATCCCTACTATACTAGGGAAAGTAGAGTTCCCTGAAGGCAGAAACTACGATAATTTCCATCCTTCCCTAGTCCTTAGCATATAAAAAGAGCATAGGCTGGGCGTGGTGGCTCAGGCCTGTAATCCCAGCACTCAGGAAGGCCAAAGCAGGAGGATCACTTGAGGCCAGAAGTTCAAGATCCGCCCCGACAACATAGCAAGACCCCATTTCTACCTCTACAAAATTTAAAAATTAGCCAGGCATGTTGGCTGTGCCTGTAGTCCTAACTACTCAGAAGACTGAGGCAGAAGGATCACTTGAGCCCAGGAGTTCAAAGTTACAGTGAGCTATGATCACATCACTACACTTCAGCCTGGACAACAGAGGGAGATCCTGTCTCTTTAAAAAATCATAAAAAGTATTTGCTGAAAAAATGAATTTTAGTTTAAAAAGCCTTTACGGTTCTGTTTTTAAAAAATGTTTTGCTCTTTCCCTACTAGCATCATCTAACTCTTTGAGCAGTGGTCCCTAACCTTTTTGGCACCAAGGGCCAGTTTCACGAAAGACAATTTTTCCGTGGACTAGGGCTGGTGGGGTGGGTTATCGTAGGGGGCGGGGCGTGTGGTGCCGAGCTCAGGCGGTGATGTGCAGCGTTTCCTAACAGGCCACAGACTGGTAATGGGCCACAGCCCGGGGGTTGGAGGCCACAGCCAGAGAACCCTTCTACTCTTACCCTCCTACTATCTGCTCTCTACACATAAACCAGATCATGTCATTTCCCTACCCAAAACCTTCCAATGGCTTTCCATTCATTCAGAAGAAAATCTTAAGTTCTAACCATGGCCTACAATACAATGCACAATCTGGCCTGGTCTCACCTCCTATTACTTTGTCCCTTCTGTGCTCCAACTGGCCTCTTCAATGTTCCTCTAACATGCTACTAAGCACCTCTAACATCACATCTTTTCATTTGCTGTTCCCAGTCTCTTTCCCTTTCACTTTTCTAAACCCCAATATAAAATAAATCCCACACTCTCGTCTCCCTTTATTCCCCTTACTTCTGTTTTTCTTCAAAGCATTTTTCATCATGCATCATTTTATATACATATTGTTTTGTGGTCTATCTCCCCTCATTACAAATACAAGTTCCATAAAGGCAGGAACTTTGTTTTATGCACTGCTACAACACCAGCACTCAGAATAGGGCATGAAACTCAGTATGTATCTGCTAAATGAATATATAAAACTTAACTTCTAGCTTCTCAATCTGAAAACTACAAGTATCCAATATTAGCCTCCTATGTGAGTTCTTAGTAGCCAAAGAGTATGGGCTATACTGTTAAATGGATCTTGGTAGAGAAAGAACACACTCCAAGAAGGCAAGGGGAAAAAAAGCTTCAACTAAGTAGCTCTGAGAATTCTGCTTCTCGTTGTCATCTGACTATGCATTTACTGGAGACAAAGCTAATAAAGAATCACTTTCAATTCTTAAAAACTTTGAAGTGAAGCAATTAAGAAAGAGAGGAAATGGCCTTTACCTGCGGCAAAGAGGTTAAGGTTAGGGTGAGCTGCTAGGACCCAGAAACGATCATGGTCCCTACGGAAGGTCTGAACCCCAGTCCTAGGAAAGCAAAAGGTACACAAAGAAAAATATTAACTTCCCAGACATCTTTAGCCCATCATATATAAGAATATTGAGCAAGCTAATTAAAAATGTGAATCAGGACAGTAAACTGCGTATCCTAATTAAAGGTAGTCACGATAAATTCTACCCAGGAACAGAAAGAAGAGAATTCAAACTGACCATACTATTTCGATATTTTAATTTCCCCCATTCATCATAATTTTCTACCGTATCGCTTTCATTTCTTATTTCTTCTCTACCTACAGAAGTAGCGGAAAGGGGAGAAAGCAGAACATGTTTAAATTTAGAGGAGAAAAAGAATACACATGAGGAATTCTATTTAATGGAAAATCTGTAAACATCAGCTGATCTCTAGGTCTCTTCAGGTTTTCACTACATATGATCTGATTTTTCCACATGCTGAAGATGCTGAGACGAAAAGAAATATTCCAATCTAATTTTAAAAGAGAGAGAAAGGGGCATTCCCCAGGGTTTGGTCACACAACATCAATGACTCCCTTACCGCTTAGACATATCCCAGACTCGGATACTCTTGTCCTCAGAATTGCTGAGGATCAACTCTTGGCGAGGGTGGAAGACAGCACAGGATACATTGTTGTAATGGCCGCGGCAGGTATCAACCTCCCATGCCTTTGATTCTAAAGGACAAAAAGAATTGGGTAATCACAATTCCCTACTACCATAATTTCAGATTTGGAGACATGACATCTTCTTAATCAAGTGCTAGGTACTACTACAAACTGTTAAATTAGGAACTTCTTTCTCATGGGGCAATTTTCTTCATTTAAGTCTCTTAAACTTTACATATTTTTTTGTTCTTTCATTCCGATCCACCTATCAATTATAACACCTCTTCTCCATCATTGCTTAACCTTTTACTCTGTTTTATTTGTCCTGATAGTAACTGTCACTAGCTGCCATTTTAGACCAAATGTGAGCTCCATAAGACAGGGATTTTATCTGTTTTAGTCACCACTGTATCTCCAACATTGTTGCCAATATCTAGTAAAATGTAGGTACTCAATAAATATTTGTCAATGAATGGATGAATTCTTACTCTTAGCTGTGTTCATATTCCTCCAAATCAGGACACCATCACAGGAAAAAAAAAGGGAAAAGGGCGATTTTGTGTCCCCAGGATTAGTTTAAGATAATCACCTAAGGTAGGAAAACAGGTCAAAGTCCAGAAGACCTGGCTGACCAGCAGTCAATTTCTTAGACATGGTGATGCTGCCACTGGTTCACTCACCATTCATACGCCAGATCTTCACTTGACGGTCATCTGCCCCAGATACGATAAGGGGCATAGTGGGGTGGAAGGCAGCCCAGTTTACTCCACGATCATGACCCTGTAGAAAAAAATAAGTGGTTCTTCTAAAATAGTTTTATAACTGTTACTCAAAGCAAATCAATGAACCATGTTGGTGGTTATAAAAGATGTCTCTCATTTATTCTTCATGTGAAAAGACTCAAGAGACCATGCTGCTCTAAGATTTTGAACATAACTAGCATGTCAATCTATCCAACATTACACTAAATTCTCATAGGAATTTCCAAATATGTATTTCTAATCCCACACTTAGTTTTGTCTGCATTTAGAATATACTGCCTTATTTTTTTACTTATCTGCTTATATCTTATTTCTCCAACCAACTGTTAACATTTCAAGTATAAGACAAATTTTATAACTTAAGGCAAAAATCCTCAAAGTGTGACCTAGAAACCCTTGGAGGACCCCCAAGATCCTTTTAGGAAATCTGCAAGGTCAAAAACTATTTTTTGTATAGTACTAAGACTTTGTCTTTTTCATTCTTATTCTCTCATGAGTGTACAGTGGAGTCTTCCAGAGATATGATGTGTGATTATATCACCGCTCTCATAGCTAATACATGTTAATATATTTTATATTTTTAAAAGTATTCAGTTTTAATTTCCAATATGGTAAAAACTGACAGATACAACCCACATAAACAAAAACTCTTTGGGGTCCTCAATAAATTTTAACAGTATAAAGAGATCCTCATGCAGTAGGCACATTAAAAAACAAAAAAGGAGAGCCTCAGACCGAAAAGTTTAAGAATTGCTGATTTTAAGATATCCCATACCCTACTGACACAGTTGTACGCTATACTGTGGCAGAATCATAGATAAGGTAGTTCTGAATTAGCAGTATTTTTGAGAAGTATCATCTGTGAATCCCAGTTCTTCCATTTATCAGATACATGTGGACTTTGGTAAACTGCTTAATTTCTCTAAATCTGAATTTTTTCATCTGTAAAATGAGGTTAATAATACCTACTTCAGTAGATAGCTGTGAGGATTATGTTAGATAATATTCTTAAAGAAAAATTAGTTTCTTTCCCTTATGCTTTTCTATTTTCTTACCATGCACAAAAGTTACTGACACATGGCTGATTTTTAATAACTTTGATTAAATTTCGTTCTGCTCTACCCCTTACAGAAGGCTTGAGAATGGGCTCTGCCTTGAGATGGTGATGGAGCCTATGCCCAGATTTCTCTCTTTCCCCCCACTGGGTTTATGAGGTAACATGACTCTCCCTCAGGTGGCCTGTAGGCTTCATTTCTCTGTTGGTTGGTTCACTCACAATTCTATTTCCAGGGCCTCAAACAGCGCCTGGCAATTAATAAGCACTCCATAAATATCTGTTGAAGGAATAAATGAATGGCATGTTGTGACTTTCCCTAGATGACAGCCCATATCCAGCCACTGGCTGTAGAGATAAGTACCTCCAGTACATGCTTCACCACTGCATCCGTAGTTCCAAACAGATCAACCCCAGTTATTCCTCTCACATCCGACTCCACCGCACCAGGGGACAAGTTTTTTTTCCTTAGACCTTTGAAGGGGTAAGCAGTGAGATGAAAGATGTAAATAAAATGTTATCAAAAAGAGGACAGTAGAAGAAATATTGAAAGATACAGTGAAGAAGAAGAGAAAAAGAAATTGAGAGCTCCTATTTCCAAAAATATTCAAAATATTGAAGTACATTCACTGTCTTCTACTCACTCAAGACTTAAACAGACTAACTACTAGAATTTCTTTCTACAGGTCAACCCAAATTTCTGACACAGCTAACCTCTTCTTCAACAAATCTCACCTCAAAAGCTGTCTAATTCACTTATTGCCCACTTTCCATTCTTCAGTGTTCTCAAATGTGGCCTCAATTGATAAACATTCAATTTCCATTTTCAACTTCATGAATTCTAATAGCAACTTTTTTCCCATCATCTCAAAAAATTGGAAAGAAAAGCCACTTGGCGAGGCAATAGCTCAGTGTTTCTCAAACTAGAAGCTTTTAGGCAATTCATGGGGAAGTTGCAAATGAGTTATGGAAACGACCTATTAAGTACAAAACAGCTATTTTGTGGAAGATACTGTAAAACCATGAACCATGCAAAGAGTGTACTTATACTTTCTACTTGACTCTTAAATAGGGAACAAGGTAATTAAAACTGTCATGTCCTTTCAAGTTCTTGCTTAAAAGGTTGTTTACAGATCTGAACACATGTATTTTGCCGTTAAAACCTTTGGAAGCTAGTCTCAATTGGAGGACTTAGCCCATAATTTAAAAGCAATAAGCCCGGCGCGGTGGCTCACGCCTGTAATCCTAGCACTCTGGGAGGCCGAGGCGGGTGGATCGTTTGAGCTCAGGAGTTCGAGACCAGCCTGAGCAAGATCAAGACCCCGTCTCTACTAAAAATAGAAAGAAATTAATCGGACAACTAAAAACATATAGAAAAAAATTAGCCGGGCATGGTGGCGCATGCCTGTAGTCCCAGCTACTCAGGAGGCTGAGGCAGGAAGATCGCTTGAGCTCAGGAGTTTGAGGTTGCTGTGAGCTGGGCTGATGCCATGGCACTCTAGCCCAGGCAACAGAGTAAGACTCTGTCTCAAAAAAAAAAAAAAAAAAGAAAAAGATACCAGGATAATAAATAATAAGAGCCTTACTTGTAGAGGACCCACATTTGTGCCTCAACTACATTCATCTTTAAAAGCTATTTGTGCTACAGTCAGAACCAAAATTATGGTAACAATACTCTACTGCCTTACATTTGAAAAGTATTTTGTGGCTGTCAAAGCACTCTAATATATATTATGTGATTTCATTCTCATAACAAACCTTTGAGATAAGCAAGCAGGTATAATTATACTAATTTATAGATGAGAAAACAGAATTGGGACTAAAATTCTATCTTTAGAAATATTTTTTGGGGAAAGCATAAGATGAAATTACCTAGCATGTGTAAAATAAAAAACAAAAGACAATTATGTGTAATAGAAGGAAAATAAAACCTAAGTAATTTCGAGTCTAAATTTTGCCATCTGTAGGAAAATATGAAAACTCAAATTTAATGACTACATTTATATTCATTGTTTTAAAATTATATCTCTTCTGTTATAGTGGTACCTACATATTGGCATTAGTGAAGCAAGAGCTTAAAAGGCAATGACAGTTTTAATTATCTTGTCCTCTGCCCAAGGTGAGCATTTAACCAATAAGTAGAGAGAAATGAAGCTGATGCTTTACAAAAAAATGTACTCTCATGAAGCAAAGCATCATAAATACAGTATCGCTGGGATGCCTCCTTTCACTTATTTCACTTGTTCCTTTAAAAGGATCTGTCAACTTTTTCTAATGAGTTGGTATATGAAATAGATTCAAAGGAAGATACAAAGACAGACAGCTGTGAGGAACTTCACCTCTAACAAGCTTCAACAAACATATTAAAAAGAAAGCTGTACAACAGAATGGAAGCCTTTGTTGCACTTGCATGTAATGATCCAGGAAAAGGGGTAGGGCAAAAACAGACAGATGAATAGTGACAGACAGTGAAAAGATAACTTGGAGAAAAAATACTTGAGCCTTCACCAAGCCACTCACTAGGACTAAACGACAGATGGAAAATTTCTACAGATGCTACCCAAATCCAGAGGAAGAGAGGACACTCTCAGAATGGACCAGTTTGATGCATGCCTCCCAGTGGGGACCAGGGGAAACAGTAAAGAGAGATGGATGAGGAGAGGATTTGGCAGCATATTAATACTTTTTTAGTAGCCATTTCAAAGACTGAGTCTGAATTACATGGGCTTGACATGCAAAGGTATAAGCACGTTAAAATAATTTAACTGTCAATTTACTTGAAAGCTCAAGCTAAGAAAATAACCTATCTTTTTTATCTAGGTTGTAAATGTATTTCCTTTTAAACAAATAGTTTTTGCCAGGCTAACACAAAAGATTCATCAGGGCCAGTACAGTGTAATCACGCCTGTAATTCTAGCACTCTGGGAGGCCAAGGCAGGAGAATTACTTGAGGTCAGGAGTTTGAGACTAGTCTGAGCCAAGAGCAAGACCTCGTCTCTACTAAAATTAGAAAATATGAGCCGGGCATGGTGGCACACATCTATAGTCCCAGCTACTTGGGAGGCTGAGGCAGGAGGATGGCTTGATCCCAAGAGTTTGAGGTTGCAGTGAGCTATGATGATGCCACTGCACTCTAGCCAGGGAGACAGGGCGAAATGATGTCTCAAAAAAAAAAAGAGAGAGATTCATCCAGTTAAGCTAAGCCCTATGGGCCTCAATCTTCATGTAAGAAGTATCAAGAGACCTTTAAATATTTCTACATTCTCTTATTGCTTATCTAGCTCAAAAAGAGACAGTCAAAAAATTAGAATTTTCAGTAGTCCTCTAAATTTGGAGATATTCACTCTTACTCAGAACTAATTTTTCTCTCTTGGAAATATTAGTATTAGCTCTAGTCCTAACAGATCTAAAAGCTAACTCCTCTTCCTATGTTCAGTCTTATTTAAACCCAAGCAAAACAGGTCTCTGCTTAAAAGATTCTACGCTGGTTTCTAGACCAAAAAAAAAAAGATAAACACAAAAGTCTAACCCCAAAGCTGCTGCTGCTTAGTAAAATACAAAAGCATCTCCTTCCACTCTGGTTAAGGGGTAACTGGAAGTCAAGAGATGTGTGGGTAAAGAAAAACATTTAGAAATGGTAAAGAGAGCATTAACATTAATACAGCAAGTTAGCACAAAATTCTATCACATGTACTAAGTATAGCAATTGCAATGTTATTATATAGTAATCCATGCACTTCACACATTCAAGAGCAAGTATAAACCCCATGGGGTCACACTTCCTCCCTCTCTTCTCTGATCTAGGGCCCTGAATTTTGATGCAGAAATGTCCTCACCCTAGAAAAGGTGAAGAAAAGTATTTCTTGTCTTGGGCATTTCATGATCATCAATGAGAATCCAGCCACTAGATTACCCCAAATTGTTTTAGCTTGACCAAAGGGAACATGCTGTGCCAGCATCAGACAGCACAAACCACACTCTTAGAGTGAAGCAGTATGAGGGTCCTTTTCAATCCCACATTTAAGAAAGAATTAATGCCCTAATGCCCAAAACTTTAGTTTAGGTATATAACAGATTAACGTCTCTACAATCTAGAATGGCATTAGCTGTATACCACTCTTGGAAGAATTGAGTAAACAGTCATGCAAAGTACTTTTGTAGCACTTAATTCTCTCATAGAATCCAGGCTGGGAAAGGATATTCTAAATAACTGCCCCTGATCAGGTGAAACAACATGAACTGGGATCCGATCCAATCCCATCAGGCTCCTATATCCTGAGATAGAGAGGGTGCTTTGAATGTGTGAACAGTGAGAAACCATGGAAAGCCATAGCTAGGTTACTGGGAGAGTGGATGCTAAGCACCCTGGTACTGGCAGTGAGGAGAGGGCACAGGCTCCCAGTGCCTGGGCCTAGCTCCTCCTGTTGGCATGGCTGGTCATATCTGGGTGTACTTCAAAAAACGTAGTCAGTCTGATGAAAAACTGCAATGGCAAAGCCCTAGAGAAACCATTGCCCTTTATCCAATACAATCTTGTATATATCACTCCCTTTAATTCTAAACCTTTGAAAACTGCAAAGACAGCACGATCTAGACTCGAGGCTCTACTCTACAACGTCCCCATCTTCCCTTGGATTGTTTCTATGCTACATTAATGTAAACAACTGCTACTGCAACATTCCGAATGCTGTATCCAGGAATCCCAATTTCCAACCGGATGATCATTATTGATCTGTAGGAACAAGTACCATATTGCCCTAGCCTACCATGCAACAGGGGAGTTGGGAAAAGTTAGCACCTCAGCTGCACAATGTAGAAGGGTGACTCCTTTATTACCACAAAGAACTAGGCATGGACCTATGAGGGAGCCTTTCTTTTATAGAATGAAACACTGTTTTGTAGTCTAGCTGCTGGCATTTCAGGGAACTCAAATCTCTAAGAATTTCTAACACAACAAATAGAAAGAAATAATTGCCAAGTTATAAGTAAATGTAGCTAGGCAGAGAATCAGCATTTTGTGTCTCACTTCCCTATTCCAACACAAAGAGTTTCCATCTGTCTGACAGGTATGGTCCCTTTCCATGAATTTAAATTCTCTAGTTAGCAATTTCTTACTGTCCTTTATACAGCCTAAACATTTAAACCTTTATCTCAAAATCATGATATGTAAACTGTGACAGAAAAAATTATCTCAACTATCCAAAGTCTACAAATTATTTAGTTTCTGGTCCTAGAAGTCTGCCTAATAAAAATCTGATCATTAAAAGGTATTCTGGCCGGGCACGGTGGCTCCGCCTGTAATCCTAGCTCCCTGGGAGACCGAGGCGGGCGGATTGTTTGAGCTCAGGAGTTCGAGACCAGCCTGAGCAAAAGCGAGACCCCATCTCTACCAAAAATAGAAAGAAATTAATTGGACAGCTAAAAATATTATCCGGGCATGGTGGTGCATGCCCGTAGTCCCAGCTACTGGGGGGCTGAGCCAGTAGGATCGCTTGAGCCCAGGAGTCCGAGGTTGCTGTGTGCTAGGCTGACGCCACGGCACTCACTCTAGGCAGGGCAACAAACTGAGATTCTGTCTCAAAAAAAAAAAAAGAAATAAAGAATCTGATTTTGTAGGCCTGGGGAGAAGTAGCATGTATATAGTCTTTAAAGAACTCAAGGTGTTTCTAATTCTAACGGACAGCCCAGTTTTCTACGCACTCACAGAGACTTCTCCGAAGCCGCTGAGCTGTGTTACACAGCACCTTAGCTCTGCTCCCTCGGCCGGAATATTCTTCAGTGTGCCTGTCGACCTGCAAAACTCACATTTTCTTCTTCCAAAGGACGATAAAATACCACCTTCTTTGAGAATGCCCTTAATCCCCTCAATCACTT
>CAUYSK010019444.1:0-19347 GCA_963575035.1 Avahi laniger | reverse complement strand
CTGATGGAGTGGATGAGGTGATCCAGATGCCCCTCCCAGAGGGTCCTGAGCCTCCAGTAACAATTATCAGGCTATCCTTGCTGTATTTTCCTATTTAAAGTTAAAACTAGGCATGAGAATTTTTTTTAAAAGTCCTGGTGGATCATTTACATGCCAAACATGGGTCACCTACTCGTGATGGGAAGCTTCGGTCACATAGTCATTATTCAATGTATCATGATCAGATTCTCAGTCTCTGTTAAACCCCCTTTCTGAATGGCATACAGTTCTCAACTGAAGACAACAGGGCCTTGCTCCAGGAGCCCACGGTTCTGCACTACAATTCTCCCACTGAGGCTGGCCTGAGACTGCACACAGGACTTGCTTACACCACAAATACTTCTGATATCAAGTGGTCTTCAAATAGCCCAAGCAGCAGGGATGCTAGTACTGCAACCTGGACCTGATGTAGAGCTTTCTTATTCCAGACTCTCTTTGAAACTGGCAGACTTCTCAATCATCCAATAAATGGATCAGAATAGTATTTTCAAATGCAAATTGTGCTACCTCCAAACCAAGAGGCCCAGCAAGTGTTGTGGCTCATCCTTAGTGACAGAAGGCAGAAGGTGCGACTATTTATTCTTTATTTTTGAAGGGATATGTCAGCATGCCACTGACCACCAGACTCCGAAAATCTTATGCACTGATGCATCAGGTCCCTGAATCTTTATAGAGTTTATCTCACATCCTCTGGGGCTGTGCATTTTACCAGGGCACCCGGAATGCTTGCCATTTTTCATACAGTCTAATTAATTTCATGCAATTGTTACAGTTGTCCAATATGATGTTCTATGCAATGTCCAGATGATCCACATCTCCCTCAGCTCTGTGGAGTACCCCTGCCCCAACCGTTCTGGGTCCTGAGGTACTGGACAGTGGCATCCTAGCCCACTGAAACCAAGGAGGTGGCTCTACTCTCTGAAACCAGGGAGAAAGCAGCTTAGGCCCCCTGGCCTGTGGTTGGGTGGCAGCCGTGATGATCTCTGAATCGCCTTCAGGGTCATTCTCTTTTCCTGAAGGATAATGCATGTTTGAAGCCAGATAGCTCTATTGTCCTGTTCTATAAAATCCCAGAAGTCCAACAGCCTTCCTTCATTCTGTCCCATTTTCTCTGTTCCCTTTAGTCCTAGCAGGCAGTGTTTCTGCTAGTATAATCCCAGCCCTATTCCTGGCTTCAGCTGAGATGGCTGATTAAATCATGAGTAATCTCTTTATGCTGTGATTGTCCAGCTACAACTTTGGTGTTCTCTCTAGAACATGCTTTCTCATTTTTTTGAGATAGGAGTAGGCTGAAAACTTCCCAAATCTTCAAGTTCTTGTTCCTTTTTCTTAACAATTCCTTCAACTTATCTCTCTCCTTTGGATTTTACTATAAGCAGTGGTGAGAAAACAGGCCACACCTTCAACACTTTGCTTAGGAATACCCTCTGCTAAATACCCAAGGTTGCCCCTCAGAAGTTCTACCTTCCACAAAACACTAGAACACCATTCAGCCAAGTTCTTTGCCATTTTATACCAAAGATCTCCTTCCTTCCAGTGTCCAATAACTTGTTTCTCATTTCCATCCTTGACTTCACTAGAAACACCTTTAATGTTCACATTTCTGCCAACATTCTGTTCATAATGACATGCATACTCTCTAAGACAATAGAAGGTTTCTTTATAACCCTTCTCTTTTCTTTGTGAACTCTTATAAGAATAATTGCCTTTAGCATCCATATTTCTAGCAACAGCCCCTTCATGCCATCTAGACTTTTTTCTAACATATACCTCAAAACTCTTCTAGCCACTAACCCTCCTCAACTCTGCTCCAAAGCCATTTGTTAGGGAAACACCCCACTTCATGGTACCAAAATCTGTATTAGTCTGCTCAGGCTGCCTAAACAAAATATCACAGGTTAGGTGGTTTAAAAAACAAAAATTCATTTTCTCACAGCTCTGGAAGCTAAAAATCCAAGATCAGGATGGAGCATGGTTGATTTCTGAAGTCTCTCTGCCTGGCTTGCAGACAGTTGCCTTCTTGCTGTATCCTCACATGACCTTCTCTTTGTGTACATACACCCCTAGTATCTCTTCCTCCTCTTTCAAGTAAAACAGTCCTATTAGATTAGGATCCCACCCTTATGACCTAATGTAACCTTAATTACCTCCTTAAGGCTCTGTCTCCACATACAGCCACATTAAGGGTTAGGGCTTCGACATATGAATTTTGAGGGAACACAATTCAGTCTATAACAGAGTTGTTAGATACAAAACCAAAAATAAGATTTATAAAAAATTTTATAAACTGCAAGTCATCAAAAGTGAAAATGTTTGTGCTTCAAAAAGCACCACTGAGAATATGAAAAGGCAAGCCAGAAATTAGAAGAAAATAATTACAAATCATGTATCTGATAAAGAATGTGTATTCATTATGTATAATGAATTCATAGAACCCAAAAATAAAGAAATAAAAAGCTGAGGTTTAAAACGGATGAATGTTTTGAATACACATTTCACCAAAAAGGTATATAAAGAGCTAATAAGTTCATAAAAAATGCTCAACATAATTATTCATTAGATAAATATAAATTAAAGCCACAATGACATATCACTACACCCCCACAATAATAGCTTTAATCCAAAAGACAGACAACATCAAATGCCACAATGACATATCACTACACCCCCACAATAATAGCTTTAATCCAAAAGACAGACAACATCAAATGTTCATAAGTATGTGGCGAAATTGGGACAGTCATGTATTGCTGATGTGTCATGTAAATTGGTAGTCACTATGGAAAACAGTATGGCAGTTTCTAAAAATGTTAAGCATAAACTTACCACGTGACCCAGCAATTTCACTCCTAAGAATCTACCCAAGAAAAAGGACAATATATGTTCACATATGAATGTTCATAAAATAATTTTCATAATATAGAATATCTGAAAACAATTCCAATGTCTATCAACTGGTAAATGGATAAGCAAAATGTGGTATATCCACATTTATTAAGAAATAAAAATGATCTGATAAATGCTACAAAATGGATAAACCTAATAAGTAAAAGAAGCCTAATGCAAAAGTCTACATATTCTAGGTTTTTATGCATATGAAATGTCAGAAAATAGGCAAATTTGTAGAGACGGAGAACAGATCAGTGGTTTCCAAAGGCTGGGGATGAACTGCAAACGGGCATGAGGGAACATATTAGGGTGACAGAAATATCCTACAACTGGATTTTGGTAATGTTTGCTCAACTCCATTTATGTACTACTATAATAATCATCACTTAAAATAGGTGAATTCTGTGGTGTGTAAATTATACCTCAATAAGACTGTTAAAAATAAAGTGTTATCAAAAGATTGGCCACTTATAAGCTGGATGGGCTTAATTTTCTTTCTTTCTTTTTTTTTAATCTCCAAACACACTTAGCATATATTTATGCACATGGCAAGTCCTGAGAAATATTTGTTAAATAAATGAATGAAAAACAATATTTCCCTTTATAATAAAAATAACAGAATAAAAGGTTTCTTCCTGCCTGAGAACTGGTAAGTGCCAGAGTAGAGATTGAAAAAGGAAGATTTAGTGAAAAGATATTTTCTTAGACATTTTGAAGAAAATTATTCTAATCATGTTGACCTCCTACATATTACTCAGGTAAGACACTTAATTCTTCTACATTATTTCCTGTACATGAACCTTTAAAAATAATCTACCATGAGTAAATGCTGAATGTTAAATAAAACAGAATATTCTGACCTATATATTTGCTTTTACTATAAAACTTTAAACTACTTATCAGTAGAAATATTAGATACTTATATTCATACTAAAATGGCGTTTGCATATTTCACAGATATGTAATAAAAATAAGAAATTTCATATAAGCATTTAGATTATGAAAAAATGTCTCTTACATTGTCTATTTCTGAAGTGTCATTTGTGTCTGTTTGGATTTTCTCTGGAACTATGATTTGCAGAAACGAGTTTTGAAAACCTGAAGAAATAAAAAAAAAAGTTAATAATCCTATCTTAAATTTGAATGAATATCTGTTCAGCTCCTTTCATAAGGTTTACTTATTCATAAATGGGTGGCTCATCACTGTGTACTATAAAAACCTTGAAAACACTTAATTTGAAACAAAGAGAAGACAGTTATGCAAGACCAAGAAATTAGTGGGGGAGAGGTATTCATCTTACACAAAATGCGTTGTTCCTAAAGAAAACAGAAAATAGACACCCAAAATATCAAAGATATACTTTAAGAAAACTTTCCTGAAATAAAAGATTTAAAATAACAGACTAGCTAGTACAATGTATTTTAGGAATAATGGATAATAATTATTAAAACTGAGAAATAGTCTACTAAAGTTATTGGGATTCCAAGATAAAGAATTCCATGGGAATCTGAGATAAAAAGGAAAAAAAAATCATGATGGATATAAGGGGAGAAAAGCAGGCCAGCTTGAGAATTTTCACAACAGTATTCAATGTTAAAAGACTCAATAATAATGTCTTAAAAAAACTTTAAGAAAACAAAATGAGGACCCTATAAATTTATACCCAGCAAAAGTGTCATTCTAATATAGAGGAAAAAGGTAGATATTTACAAGTAAAAACTAAAAAAAAAGTAATAATTCACAGGTGCCTGTCACAAAAGTCAATCAAATTTCTCCCAATAAAGATGTCAGTAGAGTTGTGGTAAAAGGCCTAGTAGTGAGCACTAAATAAAATTAAATATAGAATTAAGGTTAAGACAACCATGGGAATCACAGTTATATAATAGATGCAAATGTTAAAAGCTATAATGATATAGACATGATTATATATATATATATTTATATATATATATAAAGGTCTATATAAAGCTATAAAGATATAGAAGGTATAAAGGTACAGAAAAAATGAGAATAAAAGTAACTGTAATCATTATATGCCATGGCTATCATCATCATTATGGAGAAAAGTTTAAAACCTTTCTTGTAAGAACTAGAACATGACAAGGATGCCCTTTCACCACTCCTACTCAACACAGTATTGGCAGTCCTAAACAGATCACTCAGGCAAGAGAAAGAAATAAAAGACATCCAAATTGAAAAAGAGGAAGTCAATGTCATTGCAGATGACACAATCTTATATTTAGAAAAACTGAAAAACTGTACCAAAAAACTCTTAAATCTGATAAACAAATTCAGTAAAGTTGTCGCATACAAAACCAACATATAAAAATCAGTAGCTTTTCTATTCACAAATAATGACATAGCTGAAAAAGCAATCAAGAATACAATCCCATTTATAATACCTACAAAAAATAAAGATACCTAGGAGTAAATTTAAACAAGGAGGTGAAATATGTCTACAAGGAAAACTATAAAACACTAATGAAAGAAATTAAAGAGGACACAAACAAATGGAAAAACACTCCATGCTCATGGATTGGAAGAACTAATGTAGTATACAGATTCAATGCAATCTATCAAAATACCAATGTCATTTTTCACAGAAATAGGAAAAAAATCCTAAAATTTTTATGGAACCAAAAAATAGCCAGAATAGCCAAAGAAATCCTGAGCAAAAACAACAAAGGTAGAGACATCACACTATCTGACCTCCAAATATAACCCAAGGCTTTGGTAACCAAAACAGCATGGTATTGGTACAAAAGTAGACACATAGACTAAAGGAACAGAATAGAGAACACAGAAATAAATACATATATTTATTGTGACCTGATTTTTGACAAAGGCACCAAAACACACACTGGGGAAAAGACACTTTCTTCAATAAATGGTGCTGGGAAAGTTGTATATCTATGTGCAAAAAAATGAAACTGAACCCTTATCTACCACCAAACACGAAATCAACTCAAGATGAATTAACGACTTAAACATGAGACCCAAAACTACAAAAAAACTATTAGCATAAAACATAGGGAAAATACTCCAGGACATTGTTCTAAACAAATATTTTATGGCTAAGAACTCAAAAGCACAGAAAACTCAAACAAAAACAGACAAATGGCACTATATTGGACTAAAAAAGCTTCTGCATAGCAAAAGAAACAACAAAATGAAGAGATGGAAGAAAATATGTACAAACTATTCATCTGACAAGGCACCGATACCCAGAAAATACTAGGAACTCAAACAACTCAACAATTAAAATAAAAACATTAAAAAGTGAGTAGAGAACATGATCAGATAATTCTCAAAAGAAGACATACAAATGGCCAACAGGTATATGAAAAAATGCTCAACATCACTAATCATCAGGGAAATGCAAATCAAAACCACAATGAGATAATATCTTACCCCAGTTAGAATGGCTATTATTCAAAAGATCAAAAAAAAAAATTCCACTGCTGGGTATCTACCCAAAGGAAAAGAAATTGTTTTATCAAAAAGACACTTGTACACAAATGTTTATCACAGCACAATTCACAGTTGCAAAGATAGAGAATCACCCTAAGTGCCCATCAATACATGAGTTGATAAGAAAATGTGATACAAACACACACACACACACACACACACACACACACCATGGAGTACTACTCATCCATTAAAGGACCAGAATAACATCATTCATAGCAATGTGGGTGGAACTGGAAACGATTATCCTAAGTGAAGTATCTCCAGAGTGGAAAAACAAACACCACATGCTCTCAGTAATAAGTGAGAGCTAAACCATGAGTGCACAGGGAGACAAAAAGACATTAAAGGGCACTGGAGACTAAGAGCGGGGAGTGTGGAGGAGTATAATGGATAAAAACTTACCTAATGGGTGTAATGAACACTGTCATGGTGGCGGGCACACCAAAAGCCCTGATTTCAGCATTATAGAGTGTATCTGTGTAACAAAAACTTGTGTACCCCCTTAATATTTTGAAATTAAAAATATAGAAAAAAAGATGCTGATGAGAATATGATGAAAAGGGAACTGAAAAACACTGTTGGTAGAAATGTAAATTAGTATAATCACTGTGAAAAACAGTATGGAAGTTTCTTGAAAACCTAAAAATAAAACTACCATATGCTCCAGCAATTCCACTGCTGGGTGTCTATACAAAGGAAAAGAGATCAGTATATCAAAGGGATACCTGCACTCATATGTTTATTGCTGCACTACTCACAATAGCAAAGACATGAAATTAACCCAAGTGTCCAACAACAGATGAAACAGACAAATAAAATGTGTATATATACAATGGGATACTATTCGGCCATAAAAATGAATGAAATCATGTCATTTACAGCAACATGGATGGAATTGGAGGTCATTATGTTAAATGAAATAACCCAGGCACAAAAAGGCAAATATTACATGTTCTCACTCACATGTTGAAACTAAAAACATTAATTTCATCAAGGTAGAAAGTAAAATGATAGATACTAGAGGATGGGAACAGTGGATGGGTGGGTGGGAGGGGGGGAAGAGTGGTAGGTTAATGGGTACAAACATACAGTTAGATAAAAGGTGTATATTCTAACATTCAACAGCACAGTGGGGTGACTATAGTTAGCAACAATGTACTGTGTATTTCAAAGTAGTTAGAAGAGAGAATTTTCTATTTTCCCAACACATAGAAATGATAAATGCCCAAAGTAATGGCTACCCTAAATATTTTGACTCGATCACTACCCTCTATTCATATAAGAAAATACCACATGTACTCCATAAATATGTAAAATACTATATATCAATAAAAAGAAGGAATGAAAAAAATCATTAAATGTTTGAAGTCACAAATATACTAATTACCCTGATTTGGTCATTATATAATGTATAAATGTATCAAAACATCGCATTTTATACTATAAGTATGTACAATTATTATGTGTCATTAAAAATAAAAATTTTAATAAAAGAAATGCCTTGATGTTCTATTAAGGAGTTACTTGATCACTTAACCTTCAAGAGGCTAAGAGAAACTGCCAAACAATGATGCAGTGATCATCATTCCCCTCTCTGGCCACTGTTTCCCCACCCATAACATGATGAAAGTACATGATGAAAGTATTAGTTCCATGAGAGAAGCAGCAATAGGAAGCCACTCACAAAGGGAAAAAGATAACCATAATCATGTAGTAAAAGGGAGAGCAGGAAGTGGCAAGAAGCAGTAGGGTATTAAATTTCCTAATCACTCATTGTGAGGAATCACTAGCCCCTACCTAAACAAAGCATTATATTCCAAACTAAAAGAAGAAAGAACATAGGCATTGGCCTGCATACAAACACTGATAGGAAAATTATTGTTTTCTTTACCCTAATCAGCAAAGAATTCCAGAAGCAAGTCTGCAGTTTTGCTTGGCAGGAATGGAAATTTTTCCTTCAGTATCTTGCCTTGGGTCTTCACCAAATCTCTGGTTCTGTTTCTACCTGGACCCTAAATATCTCTGTATCTGTGTGAGATAGAATAATAACTCCTTCTTCAAAGATGTCCATGTCTTAATATCCAGAATCTGTGACTATGTTAGGTTACATCGAAAAACAGAATTAAGGTTGCTAATCATCTGACCTTAAAATAGGGAGATTATCTCAGATTATCCATGCGAACTTAATTTAGTCACATGGGTCCTCAAACCTAGAAGAGGGAAGCAGAAGAGAGAACCAGAGAGACGGTGGTGTGAAAAGGACTCAGCTCAACGCTCCTGGCTTCGAAGGTGGAGGAAAGGAGCCACAAGCTAAGGAATGGAGACATCCACTAGAACCTGGAAAAGGCAAGGAAACAAATTCTCTGCTAGAGCTTCCAGAGGGAAAGCAGCCCCCAAACACATTGATTTGAGCCCAATGAGACTCATTTTAGACTATGACCTACAGAACTGTAAGACAATAAATTCATATTCTTTAAATCACAAAGTTTATGGTGACTTGTTACATCAGCAATAGGAAACTAATATGCCATTGAAGAGGAAATTATTCTAGGGACTACATTCATGACATCATGCCTATAGGACCTGAAGAAAATAGCAGGAAAGATGTCTTGGTAAGAAGCAGGTGTGTTAGAGTCTAGATTAAACACATACACACACAAGAGAAATGTGGTCTGGTGGTGTAGAGCATACTGGAAAATATCCTCCTCCATAATAAATGACAAGAGGCACCACACTTTGTAGACACTTTGGATTCTGAAGCCAACATATATCACATATGGTTGAGTCGCTTTAAACTTTTTCTGAACTAACCACAGGCTGACAGCTTTGTGAGATGCCAAAGTAAGAGAAGCTTCCTCAGTCGACTCAGGATACTGTGTAAGAAGCTCTATTAATCTTCCTTTATAGCCGGGAGAAACAACAGTACACAAAGGGCCTGTTGCAGATGTCAATGTTGAATAAGCCTGTGTTAAGTCCCTTTAGGAGAATAACAGCAGAGGTCTCTGAAGCAAAGACATGCCCTCATCGATATATATAGTGGGCTAAATGGTGGCCCCCCAAAAGGTATGTCCACTGAAAATCTGTGAATGTAACCGTATTCGGAAAATGGATCTTTGCAAGGTATAATTAAACTAAGTATCTTGACATAAGACCACCTTGGATTAGAGTGAGCCTTAAATTCAATGACAAATGTCCTTATAAATAAGAGAAAATAAGATACACAAAAGAAGGAGCAATCTAAAGACAGAGGCAGGAATTGCAGTAATACATCTACAAGCCAAAGAACACAAAGGATTGCTGGCAGCCATCAGAAACCAGAAGAGAAGCATGAAATAAATTCTCCTTCTGAGTCTCCAAAAGGTACCAACACTGTCAATATCTTGATTTCAGACTTCTGGCCTCTAGAACTGTAAGAGAATATTTCTGTTGTTTTAAGCCACCCAATTCGTGGTTATACCAGCAACAGGAAAATAATACAGTATATAATTATATTTAGTTTATGGAAGTTTCTGGCTCACTACTGGTCTCTGATAGAGGCTAAAATTCAGACCACGTGAAACTATATGTTTTGGAACTTGAGCCACTCTTCACATACTGATATTTTCAGGCATTTTTCAAGAGCACTTATCAAATGGAAGTGTTATATATAGGATTGTGTTTGAACAGACCCTGAAAGCTTCAAGTTGCATAAGCAAATGATCCATACTCCAGTATTCCTACCTCTATTACAAGGGGAAAGCAGGTACGTGACATGCCAATGATACCCAAAAGTCAGCTAGTATAAACTTAGAAACACATTTAAAGCTGGTCCTGAGAGTGGAGAAAGAAAATCATACCAGTACGTGAAATTTCAGGTGGTTACACGTATTTGTCCAATTTGTCTGTATAAGTGATGGTTACATTATATGAGGCAGAGCAATTTTTTGTGTGTTGTTTCTTGAAAGTTTTAAAATCATAAGAAGGGTGAATATGGATGTTAAGTTGTGCACCTAGAGGTGGACAGTGGGACACTGTAGGAAGGCTCAATCATTCCAACTATTTCTACTTGTTTCCCTCTACTAGTAGAAGTCAGAAAATAAATAATTCATGTACAAGATCTGTTGCAATTAAGGTAGAGGCATGCGACTAGGTTCTGTTACTCAGACACCCTTACACAACTCAGAAGCGGAAGTGAGTATTGGCAGATGGCAGTCACACGTGAAGATTTGGTCCTTCTGGCACACATAGTGTTAGAACCATCCGGTCCTTCAGGATTGCTGGGACAGTGATTCTGCTGTCTACCAAGTGATGATGTGGCAGGAGTAGTGTTTTTAGTTTAATAGTCACATGGTATTGTTGGGTGCTTGTCCTAGCCGTATGACCCTAGCCACACTGTGGCATCTATGTAGCACCCAAACGTTTTCCTGTTTTTTTTCCAGGAATTGTGGTCCTAATATTCTTTTGCATGTGATTTTGTGGTCCTAATATTCTTTTTCATATCATTATATAGCTAGAAAACCCAAAAGAATCATCAGAACTATATTTTAACAGAGGATATAATTGAATAAGAACACAAAAACATAAGCAACAAAAGCAAAAATGGACAAATGTGATTACATGAAACTAAAAAGTGTCTGCAAAACAAAGGAAATAATCACCATATAAAGAGAAAACCTAAAGAATGGAATAAAACATTTGCAAATTGCTGATCTGACAAAAGGTCAATATCCAGAATATATAAGGAACTCAACTCAATAGCAAAAAAGCAAATAATCCAATTTAAAAATCAACAAAGGACTTGAATAGATATTTCTCAAAAAAGATATACAATTTGCCAACAGGTACATGAAAAAAATGCTCAAAATCACTAGTCATCAGGAAAATGCAAATCAAAACCATAATGAGATATTACCTCACCCCAGTTAAAATGGCTAATATCATGTGTTACAGAAAGGAACACACACCGGCACTGATGTGGAGAAAAAGGAATACATATATACTTTTGGTGGGGATATAAACTGGTACGGCCACTATGGAAAACAGTATGGAGGTTCCTTAAGAATCCTAGAAGAAAATGTAGGGAAGACTCTTTCAGACATTGGCCTAGGCAAAGAATTTATGAAGAAGACCCCCAAAGCAATCACAGCAGCTACAAAAATAAATAAATGGGACCTGATCAAATTAAAAATCTTTTGTACAGCCAAGGAAACTATCATTAGGGCAAATAGACAATCTACAGAATGGGAGAAAATATTTACTCTTTACACATCTGATAAAAGGCTGATAACAAGAATCGATCTAGAACTCAAAAAAATCAACAAGAAAAGATCAAACAACTCCAACAATAAATTGGCAAAGGGCATGAACAGAAACTTTTCAAAAAAAGACAGAATAATGGCCAGCAAACATATAAAAAATGCTCAACATATCTAATGATTAGGGAAATGCAAATCAAAACACAATGCAATATCATCTAACTCCAGTAAGATTGGACTTTATCAAAAAAATCCCAAAGCAACAAATACTGGTGAGGATGTGGAGAGACAGGAACACTCTTAAACTGCTGGTGGGACTGCAAATTAGTGCAACCTCTGTGGAAAAGAATTTGGAGATACCTCAAAGAGCTACAAGTAGAACTACTATTTGATCCAGCAATAGCACTATTAGGCATCTACCCAAAGGAACAAAAGTCATTCTATAATAATGACATCTGCACTTGAATGTTTATAGCAGCACAATTCACTATAGTAAGAATGTGGAAATAATCCAAGTGCCCATCGATCCATGAGTGGATTAATAAAATATGGCATATGTATACAATGGAATACTACCCAATTATAAAAAACAATGGTGATCTAGCACCTCTTATATTTTCCTAGATAGAGCTTGAGCCCATCCTCTGAAGTGAGGTATCACAAGAATGGAAGAATAGGCACTGCATGTACTCGCCATCAAACTGGCACTGACCGACCAACACTAAAGTGCTCACACAGTAGTAATATTCTTTGGGCATAGGGGGGTTGAGGGTGGGTAAGTTCACTACTAATGGATGCAGTGAGCATTGTAGGGGGGGAAGGGCACGTCTCAAATCATGGTTGGGATGTGGCAAAGTCATACATGTAACCAAAATGTTTGTACCCCCATAATTTCCTGAAATAAAAAAAATTAAAAATAGAACTATTAAATGATCCATCAATCTCACTACTGCATACTTATCCAAAGGAAATGACATCAGAATGTTGAATAGATATCTATACTCCCATGTTTATTGTAGCACTATTCACAACAGTCAAGATATTGAACCAATCCAATTGTCCATCAGTAAATGAATAGATAAAGAAAATGTGGTATATATGTACACAGTAGAATACTATGCAGGCATAAAAAAGAATGAAATCCTGTCATTTGCAGCAACATAAATGAACCTGGAAGCCATTATGTTATGGGAAATAAGCCAGGCACAGTAATACCAATACTACATGATGTCACTTATTTGGGAAATCTAAATACCCCCATAATATTCTGAAATAAAAAAAAATTTAGAAAGTAAAAATAAATAAAAAAATATAATAGCTGATCTCATAAAAGTAGAATAGTGGTTCCAGAGGCTGGAGAGGGTAGAGGTAGGGGATGATGGGAAGAGATTTGGTCAACAGATTCAAAATCACAGTTAGACAGGAGGAATACAATGTTCCACAGCACACTTGGCTGAGTACAGTAAACAATATTTTACTACATATTTCAAAATAATTAGGAAGAGTATTCTGTACGATCTCCTCACAAAGAAACGATAAATGTTTGCGGTGACAGATATGCTAAATACTATGACTTGATCATTACATAATGTACACATATATCAAAACATCACACCGTACCTCATAAATATGTATAATTATGTGTCAATTAAAAAAAATAAAAAAGAGGATTTATCAATGTGAATGGAAATAAAACTAATATATAAACTTTGAAATCAATCGTTTTACTGCATACAAATAAAACAGAATTAAATAGAGCTTCATCCTCAGTAATTTTATCCAATTCGGAGTTTTTACTGTTGTTCAAACTTTTATAAATCCCATCCCTTACTTTTGAGGATCTGAAATTAGTCACGTTTTAAAATCCTGGAAGGCCCCAAATTTCCAGTTTTATTCCCATTATTTCTATTTACAAAATGGACAATTGTTTCCTGAAATAATCTCTCTTTTTTAATACTTTGTCAAACCTGGGAAATGGAACCAACTCCACTACTGACATTATGTCATCAAATGTCTGTAAAACATAGTCTGCCATACAATTTTCTGTAATTTTGCCAAACATTTTGTGATTTCCTAACATGAATCTCAATTTTTCCAACTGGTTTCAGTTTTCCTGTCACTTGCTACCCATCATCCACTGCTAATTGCCCAGTAGCTAAGTCACGGGTATATATTTTAAGTTTGTTATGGCAGCACAAACTGCAAAGTTCCAATTTCTATATTAGTCAACTTAGGCTAATCAGGCTATGGAATAGTAATAAATACACCCTGAAGTCTGGGTGCCTAAACATAATGAAAGCTTAGTTGTTTTTCATGCAGAATCTGAAGAGGGTCACATGTGGTTCTCATTCAAGTAGTGACTCAGAAATCCAGGCTCCCTCCACATGGTGACACAATGAACTAACTCATGGCCTCTAAGGTCACTTCAGCATCGGAAAAAGGAGATGGAATGTACTAAATGCCTCTGTCCACTTTAAAATGGTTGTTTATTTTATGTGAATTTCATTTCAGTAAATATTTTTTAAAAACAGATTAAAAAAGGAAACTCATAAGAGAATTTTATAAATGACTTTATGTAAAATGGACAATTTTCTAAACAATGTAACTATAGAAAATGGCCCAGTAAAAAATATGTAATGCAGAGACCTATGTGGAAGGAGGATAGGAAGGAAGGATAAAGGGAGGGAAGGAAAAAGAAGGAAGAGGAATGGGAAAATAAGAAGTCCTGGATAGTTTTACAGGTTACTTCTGCCACTCAAACAACATATAATTCCTATATTGTGAAAACTTACCCACTATAAAGAGGGAAAGTTGTACATTTGTGTGTGACTAATATGAGCTTAATAATAAAGCCAAAGACAGTATGAGAAAGGAAGATAAGTCAATCTCACAGTCACAGATGCAAAAATTCTAAATAAAATACTAATAAATCAAATTCATGAGTGTATCAAAAACTTACATTGTGACCAAGTAGAAGTTATCCTAGAATTACTATATCAGTTTAACATCAGAAAAATTAATGATGTGATTATCAACATATCAAAGAAAAAGAATAAAAAGCATATAATAATGTCAATAGATGCAAAAATATAATAAAATTCAACATATATTCATGATAAAAATTCTTCACAAACTAGAAATAGAAGGGAATTCCATTAATGTGATAAAACATTTCAACCAAAAGTATATAGCAGTTTCTGATATTTATAAATGGAAGATTAATAAAAAAACTTTTACAAAAAAACATTTATCAGAATCCTACAATAAACAAAATATTTCATGGGAAACCATTAGAAACATTAACATTAAAGTCAGGAACAAGACAAATATTATCAGCATCACTTCCGCAATTTACAAATAGGGCCTAGCCTAGATGTAAGAGGTTTAAAAATTGGGAGAAAAGAAAAAAGCTGCTATTACATGTAAATAAAATGATAGTCTACAAAATTTCTTTTAATTAGAATAAGAGTGACCAACTATACAATTAACAAATTCAATTGTTCTGTTATACTCCAGTGCTGACTAATTAGATGTATCTCATTTTTAAATAGGATTCCATTCACAAAAGCCACAAAAACTATAAAAGACCTATGAATAAGCATAAGAAGGAATGTGCAAAGAAAACTGTGAAATTTAGACGGTCATCTGAATAAAAATATGCAATGCTTCTAAATTTAAAATTTTTTTATATTAAAATTTTCAATTCATGGCGAAGTACCTATAAAGCTAATGCAACTCCATTCAAAAACCCCAAAAGGATTTTTTATGAAATATGCCACACTTAGTCTATAATTGATCTGCAAAATAAAATGTGTAAAAACAGATAATATAATTTTGAAAAACAAGAGGATACCCTGCCTGATTATCAAAACACAGCACAATTACAGAAATTACAACAGTCCGGTGAGGCCTAACAATAGACAGATCAACGGAACAAAGAGTCCCGAAACAGATGCGTTTATTTAAGGCTGACTATTCCATTCTCTGTCCTTTCTCGGCCAGCTCTGCCCAAGAGGCTGTATTTTACAAACTGCCTGACGGGCTTCTTGGCCCTCTGGATTACAGAGGAGATCGGCCAGTGGGAGGCATTGGCACAAAGATCAGAGAGAGAAGAAAGAGAAGGCAAGGTATTTCACTTCCATTGTCTTTTTTCAGAACTGCTATGTTATAGCTGCATCTCCCTGAATCACAGCTTCTATTGAGCCTCTCTTCAACAGCTACATCTCTCACCAGGTTCCAGCAACACCGTTCTCTGCCCTTGCCCCTGACACCTCAAAGTGGTAACAAGTTTCCGCAGTGGATTTATCATCCCTTATTGGTTGTCTTAATCTTGCTCATACCTCTGTGAATATGGCTTTCACCGAACTCTCGGTCATTAAATCCTTGAATATGACTGTTATTTCAAGCTGGATGCCAGACTGACACAGAAATTGGTTCTAAGAGTGGCCAGTGAAAACAGACCCTTACAATGGAATTCTTGGGGACACAGTGCTGACATATTTAATGAGCACATAGATAGTTACCTTGTTGGAGGGATGTGGGGCACTGGATATCTATGGCACCACAATTACATATTATCTATCACCTGATGGAGTATGGATGGGGAGTAGGGCATTGGGAGATCAGGTGGGCTGTGCTACTTAATCTCTGTGACAATACTGGTAATAATATAGATGGCAAATTGAGTTGCCTAAAGAGAATACAAGAAAATAAAATAGCTTAAGACTTTAAGCTCCTAACTTTAAGCGCAGTTAGATAATTAGAAAGTATCCATCATAGCCTTAAAGCAATTTCTTGTATCACATGGTTGCAGGACAATTATGTCTAAGAGTCATGACATAAGGGTTGAAGACTTGCAATGCTAATCCAAATGTGAAACCCTGTAAGATCTCTTATGTTGAAATAAAGACAGTGTTCAAGAAATAATGAGATTCTGCACTCTTGAAGATGTATACTTGAATAGACACAGATAAGGGAACTCTGAACTTCCAAATCCCCTGACCCTTTGTTGATGAAGTTAGCAGCCCTAAACCCTGTCTGAAGGAATTAGCCTTTGTAAAAGTTGATCACATGAATTGGGTCATTCTTGTCATCCTCGCCAACTAAAACAGGGTTGAGAGGCTGGGAGGGAAAAGGACTCAGGACACATAACATTACTCTAAGAATGTAATTCTCTGCAAGCCTGGCCTCTGAAACTACATGCTGTAACCTGAAATCAGTTTTATCTAATAGCTAAGACAAACTGCTGTGACTCTAAAAATAGTTTTATGCATCACGATCACTAACTAATCAGAACTTGACAGCTCCCCAAGACTTTACTAAAGCCAATAAATTTTCTTAAAGAGCAAAATGTAAGTAATGTTTCTCTTTTTGTATAAAAGGTCTAGCCTTCTCTTTGTTCTCCAGGCATACCAAAGACCACCCGGTCTGTCTATATGCCCTGAATTGCAATTCTTGTTTCCCAAATAAAACACTGTAAATTTAGACGTTCATCTCTATACCTCATTTGACTTTGACACTTTCCAGGCATAAATTAAATTCTTTCACAGACTTCACCTGTAGCAGTAGACTCTTAAAGGACAATGCACCTCCACAAATTTTTATTGTCTTTGAGGTCATATCAAAAGTGAAATTTTAATACGTGTAGGGGAAAACTGCAAAAATGTGTCCTAGGAGGAGACAACTTACACACCAAAGTGCTGCAAGATGCCAAGAGGAACCTGGGCAAAATAGTGGGAGGAGGGGATGGGTAAATTCACACCTAACAGGTACAGTGCACACTATCAGGGAGATGGGCACATTTATAATTTTGACTCAAACTATGCAAAAGCAATTTATGCAACCAAAACATTTGTACCCCTGTAATATTCTGAAATAAAAAAAGAAAAACGTGATACTACTACATACCTGTTACAATGGCCAAAATCCTAAACACTGACACATCAAATGCTAGTTAGGATGTGAAACGTCAGGGACTCTTAGTCAATGCTGATGGAAAATGCACAAAGTACAGCCACTTTCGAAGACTGTTTGGTCTTTCTCATAAATCCAAACATACTTTCAACTTTGTTATCTTGCAATAACACTCCTTGGTATTTACCCAAAGGAGTTGAAAACATATGTCAACACAAACACCTGCACATGGGTGTTTATAACAACTTTATTCATAATTGAGAAAACTTAGAAGTGACCAAGATGTCCTTCAGTAGGTAAATGCACAAATAAGCTATGGTAGATCTAGACAATGTAATATTATTCAGCACTAAAGACAAATGCGCTATCAAGCCAGGAAAATACAAAGGAGAATCTCAAATACATATTACTCAGTGAAAGAAGCCAATCTAAAAAGGCTACTTACTATATGATTTCACCTGCACAACATTCTGGAAAAGGCAAAACTATGAAGACAGTAAAAACATTGTGGTTTCCAGAGGTTAGTGAAAAAGGAGGGATGAATAGGCAGAGCACAGAGGATATTTAGGGCAAGGAAAATATTCTGTATACCACAATGGTGGATACATGTCACTATACATTTGTCAAAACCATGTAGAATGTACAACACCAAGAGTGTACCTCAATGTAAACTATGGGCGCTGCGTGATAACGATGTGCCAGTGTAGGCTCATCAGTTGTAGCAACTGCACCGTTGTGGTGCCAGACGCTGACAGTGGAGGAGGGCGTGCATACTTGGGGACAGGGATTACATGGGAATTCTGTATTTTCCGCTCGAATTTCCTGTGAACCTAAAACTGCTCCAAAAAAATAAAGTTTATTAATTTAAAAAATATGATAAATTGGTAAATTTTATGTGTATTTTATAATTTAAAATTAAAATTATAAAACAAGTATTATTATTACCCATTAAAAAAATACATGGGTAAAATATCAAAGTTCAAGTTAGACCAGTGGATTCTAATATGGCATATTAAGAAAAACATGTTGTTTGGTACCAATGTTATTAAAAGAAAAAATAAACATACAATATCTTTATTATTTTTATAAATAAGATAAATAAAAGTTCATTGATATGCTTTAGATTCTACATGGCAACTAATCTTTACTGTTTGTGAAGTTTTGGTGTAGGATCCAAATAATACTCTCAATTATCTAATAAGAGTACTCCTCCCTTTTCCAACTACATAGGCTGGATTTTCTTCATATACTTCAAATGAAATATGTGGCAACAGACTGAATGCACGAGCAGATATGAGAATCTAGCTGTCTTCTGTCAAAGCAGACATTAGATTTACAAAACTTTAAATCAATTCCATTCTTCTAATTTTTTTTGTTTCGGAAAATATTTTTAATTTCAAAATGTATTAGTTATGTTAACATGTAATAGGTCTATCACTGTTATTTTAAAATGAATTAATATACCTTCTTAAATTTCTATATTAATATCTAATGTGATAACCATTGACAGATATAAATGCACATAAAACTCTTTGAGAATGTAATTGTTAGTGTGCAAAGGAGTTCTAAATTTGAAAAGTTTGACAGCCATTGCATTAAAATATGGTATGTATTATATACTGAATGTGTCCCCACAAAATTCACATGTTGAATCCCTAACCCTCAACGTGATAGTATTTGCGATGGCCCTTGGGAGGTAACTGGGGTCAGATGAGGTCCTGGGGTGGGGCCCTCAGGATGGGATTAAAGCCCTTACAAGAAAAGACCTCGGAGAATTTGCTCCTGCTCTCCCTGCAC
>CAUYSK010019443.1:0-56439 GCA_963575035.1 Avahi laniger | reverse complement strand
GGCTGAAGGCTCCAGAAAAGCAGTATTTGTCCTTATCACTCTTAGACCCCCAACCCCAAGCATAATGTCTGATTCTTGGCAAGTAATCAGCAAATATTGGTTTTAACTATACACTTGGGCCCAAAACACCACTTGGTAGTTTGGAAGACTAGGAAGCAGCTTTTACTGCTCCCCACATCAATAGACCCAAGTTTTATGTGGGGACCAATTATGAGTACACCCATTTCACTACGAAATTTTTAATAAGAATGTGAGAGAGCTCTAGGTCTAGAGCTCTAGACCTAGCACAGAAGGGAGAATTAGTGAGTTGGGGAGAGAGTCTGTAAAGCTAATAAAAATCTGGAATTGGAGAATATTTTTCAATCTGATGATTTCTTACATGCACGTATAAGATTAGACTTAACTCTTGCAGACTGAATAATTATATATCAACAGAGTTTGTGTTTTTCAATAGAGCTATCCCCTCAAACCCTTCCAAACTATTTTTCCAAATGACTTTTGAGTATTTCAGTTCTGCCCATTAAACAGAAGGTATGGGTGGGCCTCATTACCCTCCACAATTCACTGGATCTCTGCAAACAGGATTCGTCATCATTTTCTATGAATTTTGGTCAATTCTTTCAACAGATGGGAGCATCTGGCTAGAAGACACAATATTTTTATATCACTGCACCACAGATAATACTTTCACAATGGTTTTGATCGGTGAGAATCAAATTCATTTGAGTAGTTTGCACACCAAGATCAAAGTGCTGCACTTTACATTTCAGATGGGGTAATGTGGGCATGAAATGACCCTGCTATCTATACAGTTTAAACTTTGGTTGAACAGAATTCTCACCATGTAACATGGAGTTTAATTCTGAACTGGCATGTACTTGGTACAGTGTACCTGCTAATTAAAAATAAAGGGAGAAGGGCAAGGCTGGAAATACCTGATCCCTCAGGATTTAAGAAGTTATAGTATATAAAGTAAAACAGCATTTAAAGATTCCAGTAAATGAAGTTGGAGATTCTAAGTGTGCAATCACAGTCCACATTTTGTTTTCCCATGCATCAATTGCAAGAAATTACTAAGACTAAGAGGATGAAGTACTCCAGAGCAAACAGTCAACACACTCCCGTAAAGAGTGCGACACTCTTTATGTGACACATACAACAGACATAGGTCTAATTTCTTTAATACAAAAATCAGGAAGAGTAGGCCAAAAGCCCATTTGAAAAATGCAAAGGACCTAAGTAGCCAGCTCACAGAAAAACATATAGCGATAGTTTTTAAATATATAAAAAGTATATTCAACGTCACACATAATAAAAGAAATGCAAATTAAATGACAATGGACATCATTTCACCTCTCAGATTCAAAATGTTTGGTAATACCTGAGTGAAGAAGTTTGGGGAAAGAAACGTGGCACTGATGGTGTCAGAGGAGCATTACCTAGCACTGTCTCTGTAAAGAGGAAATTTGGTAAAGCTTACCAAAATCTAGACCATGCATATCCTTTCCCCCAGCAATGCCATTTCTAAGAATTTAGTTCCCATACATTATTATACATCTATGAAGGGATATTCACTACACCATTGTTTAACATATCAAAAAGAAGAAGCTACTTAAACATCTATCCATGGGGGACCAATTATGAGTACACTCATTTCACTATGTAATTTTTAATAAGAATGTGAGAGAGCTCTAGGCAATGATAGAGAATGATTTCTAACATACACTGTTAAAGGAAGAAAGCAGGATGTAAACCAGTGTATTTCCAGTGTACTATTTTTTGTGGAGAAAAAAACAATAGATGTTGTGTTTTTCAAATGTGTCCACAAATTCCTTGACTTTCCTTTTAAATGGTGGACCCTAATTGCACTCTTCTTGAGGGCTGGACTTAGTGAGTGGTTTCTAATGAATAATAAAACAAGGCAAATGTAACAGTGTACAACTTCTGAGACTAAGTCATAAAAGACATGATGGGTTTTTCCTTGGTCTCTCTTGGAAAAAGCCAGATGCCATGTTGTTAGGACACTGAAGCAGCCCTCCTGGGAGTCCCAAGTGGTAAGGAACTGAACTTCCTGCCAAAAGGCATGTGAGTCAGCCACCTTGGAAGTGAATCCTCCGGCCACAGTCAATCCTTCAGATGAGACCACAGCCCTGGCCAGCATCTTCACTGCAAGCTCATGAGCAAGAACTTCCCAACAAAGCAGCTCACAAATTCCTGACCCAGAGAAACTAGGAATAATAAATGTATTTGTTGTTTTAAAATTCTAGATTTGGGACAATTTGTTGCACAGCAATAGATAACTATTACAGTGAAGATATATGTTTGACTATTCACAGAATATCTCTGGAAAGATATCAGGTGGTTATCTCTAGGAAAATTGAGAGAAAAATTGGGAGGCTGAGACTCATGGGTAGAAAAAGATATATTTTCAGCATGTTATATCATTTTATGTTTATACATTTTTATTACCCTAATTTATCTTTTCAGAAAAATTAGTAAGTACATTTTACAAAATCCCATGGGCTATATGAATGCATTGTACTAAACTGTGCATAAATATATTTAATCTATATTTTATTTTGACTTTCTATAAAACAAAATTATGGATTTGACAGGCAAAAAATTTCTAACTGTATATAATATGTTTCGTGTCTTCAATGTTTCTTACTCATTGTTCTAGAACCTGCTTTCTCTGTTCCACAGCCATTCTCCCTTCTTTCAAAATAAAACTCCAATTTTGTGTAGACGGCAATGTATGTAGCTCCAGGTGATGAACCTAAGTAGGTCTAAGCTAGGAATCAGCAAACTATTTCTTAAAAGGCCTAATAGTAGATATTTTAGGCTTTGTGGCCCATACAGGCTCTGCGACAACTACTCAGCTGTGCTACTGTGGAGTGAAAGAATCATGGATAATATGTAAAGGAATAAGCATGCTGGGTTACAAAAAAAAGCTGTTTATGGGCACTAAAATTTGAATTTCATGTATTTTTCATGTGTAATGAAATATTCTTTGCTGTTTTTCAATCATTTGAAAAGGTAAAAGTCATTTTTAGGTTGTAGGTGCACAAAAAGAGGTGGCAGGCTGGATTTGACTTGCATGCCAGAATTTGCTGACCCCTGGTATAGACCGATCTTGTGATCCCGTTTTCTCGTGCTTGGGAAAGATCTGAAGAGGGCGAGGGCCTAGAACCCAGTTCTAGCCAATGAAACATAAGGGAAAGTCTGCTGCAAGAGTTCCGGGGAGGACTTCTCTGCCCTGATGAAAGAGAAGTGGGCATAAGAAGAAAGCCCCAGCCCTTCCCCACCTTCCTGCTTGAGACATTGCTGGTGAGGATTTGGCGCTTGAGGCTAAGGCATCCTTCTTTTGATGACACAGGAAGACAGAACACAAAGAACCGGTCTGTATCCTTCATGACATGGGTAAGATGCTGCATCCACCTATTTCTGGATGTCTTGTTGTATGAGAAAAATAAACTTCTGTTTAAAGCCACCTATTACTGGATGATCTAGTAATTGCAGCTGAACACACTCCTAATGACATTCTGCCCAAAATTAAATACCATAGTGTAGCATCGTCTGGGGCAAAAGTATTATTTATAACAAGCACTTAGAATGTACCATATTGTTAGCCCATTCACCATCCAACTAGAGAGCTAAGATTCAAAAGTTTAGCAGAGCAGATGGTCCCCCATGCAAGAGCTGGGAAAAATATTAATAAATTGTCTTAAATTCAAGACTGGGAAAATTTTATAGCAGCGTTAAGCAGAATAGATTTTATACCCAGGCACCAACACTTCCAAATTAAAATGCTGCTTTAAAAATGAGGAAATGGGGCCCTCAATGCGAGCGTGGACTCCCCCCAAAAATGGACTTGGATACTGTTTCCCCGTGGGGGGGAGAATGGGATGCCAAAAGCACAGGTGTCTTCCAGGAGCTGTCTATACTGTGGAGAGAATATCTCCCCCATCCATACCCAGACATAGGGCCCAGCTTATGAACTGATATGCAGGCAGGAAAAAAGCAAGACAGTTAATGCTGGAAAAGAAGGAGTTTAGAAGATTTGTATGTCCATCTCCCCAACACTTGGAAAAACCTTTTCTTTGCTGAAGGTGATAGGAGCTCAGAGAATGATACAACAAAGACAGCCTATTCCAAAGAATCTTGAAGAATCTGAGCCAAGGATTATTATCAGAGGGTCCCACTCTCTGTGGACCAGAAAGGAAAATGGTTATGTCTCCCTAAATACAATTAAATCAGTAACTGTAATATTTAATGACAACCACTGTGTCTGCAGGTGCTCCTGCTGGGTGCTCCTCCTCCATCCCTCGTTCCCTTCACACCAGTGTGAAGTGGCATCCACTATGTGCCAAACACTGTGCCAAGGGCTGCGAGAACAATGGTGGGCAAAACCACAGTGCAGGGCAGGCTTCCAGCCCAGTGGCCATGTTACAGGCATGTGGTGTGTTACATTGCTCAGTATCTCTCTTATGTGCCAGGTAGTAGGCTCTGGGAGGCCAAGGACCTTGTCAGTCCTTTTTACCAATGTGTCCCCAGACTATACCATAGTGTCCCACACACAGGAGGTGACAGATCCGAATATACTGAATTAGCAGATTAATCTATAGCACAAGGATGCACCCAAACCTAAAGCATGGAGCAGAGCTTTGGCTTTTACACAGTCCTTCAATTCTAGGTTTATCCAGGTATCTGAAATGAAAGGAAGAATTTACATGGTTAAGGGACCCAGTGTGGTATTTCTGAAGGTGTCACATGGGTCTTTAGATACCCAAAGAGGGAGGCTGTGTGAGTGGGCCTGGTGGAGAAAGGCTGGCCGTGGGAAACCCAGGACACAGCGGAGGTGAGCGAGGAACTGGAGCTGAAGGGTAAGCAGCACTTTGCTCCCACGAAACACCTGTCCAGTCAGCCCGGACAGAGATGGCAGCTGTGACGTGTGCACATGGCAGGAAAGAGACACACATTCCCAAAGCCCCTGGCTTCTTGTAGGTAGCCCTGATGCCAAGAGATCTTCATGGGGGAAGGTGGCTCTGTTCCTCTCACAAGGAACACTGGACTGGACCGGGGCAGTGGGCAACTGGGCTTGTGTCCAGGTTGTGCGTCTCACCAGCTGAGTGACCTTGAACCAATCAGCCATCCACTGACCACCTACCTAGTACCCCTGAAATGCGCAAGTTGAGGGCCGACCAAAGCCCGCTGTATGCAGAGGTTAGCAAAACATCACGTTCTACCTATTTCCACCCTAAGCAATCTGCACTGATTTCATATTTGTAATTTGTAGGGAGGTTTTATAAGGTAATCAGAAAATAAATTATAAAAAAAAATGTTTTTAGGAGAGAATTAAAGTCTCAGAAGTGCATCTTTGCTCATTTCCCTTCAGAACACACAGCACACTCACAGCTACGAAAACAACATCTCCTTTCGACTCCTCAGAGACCAAGCCCCACAGAACAGGTCTCAACATGCTTTCTCTCAGAGACACGTGCATGGACCGCCGCAGTCCACTGCGCCACTAGGAGCCCAACAGACAGACACGGCTCCTGGCAAGCTCCTGTCCAGCCAAGTGGCTGGCGATGTCATCTCTGGGTGACAGTGCTTATTCAAAGGCCGTGTTCTGATTGAGTTCTACTTTGTTCCTTCGGGTCTCAGTTTCACCTCTTTGTAGAACCCAATTGTGATAGCAAATGCACGTTCTTGAGCTCAGAGATAACTGCATGTTAATAGTTGGATATATGGTCTCGAAAACACTGTTTAAGAAATTCTTGTCCAGGATTATTCACTGGTCACATTGAGGTTTTTTAAGTCATGTAAAATTTGCCAGGAAATCCGTATCTCAGACTGTCCCACCCAAGGACCCTGACTCAAAGTGCACACGCTGGATTAGAGAAACCAAAGCTGTAAGTAGGACTTCCTCGGTGACAAAATTCCCGCCATTGCTGAAGTCCTTACTTTATGCTTTATTGCTCATATTGTATTCATTGGTATTAAGCTGTTGCCCTTTGCTGTTATGAGTAAAGAAGAAAAGAATCTTTCTTGCTAAATACATTGCAGGGTTACCTTATAATTTGACGAAAAATAATTGATGCTTTCTTAGATAAAACAAAACTAAAAATTAGCATAATCAGCAATTAATTTACCACAAAATAATTTAAGGAGGCCTTCCTCGACCTGTTTTGTATGTTCCTGGCTCTTTTACAAGAATATATCTTTGCATATTTATAGAATAAAACAAAATGACAAATTAATAACATGACAATTCTCATAAAGATGGGGAATATAACCTATCAGGCAGCTAAAATTAGAAGCAGATTTGAGGCAATTATTATTACTATGTTACTAGGTAGTAAATCAAAACGGTCTGGTATATTTGTAACCAATATATTTGCTTTTAAAAAATAGGAAGAAAAGTAAAAGTTAAAAGTTTACAAGTAGAATGTGGGCTAATTAATTTTGAAATGTGTTTGCTAGGATCTCATATGAAGGCTAGAGGAATGTTGGGAAGAATATCACAGTACTCTCCTTACAAAACGGCTCTGTGAATTCTGCACTCCAACTACGCCATAGAAAACTCACCGTGACCACTTGCTTCGACGTGTTTACAAAACCCAAGTCAGACGTCCGCTGTAGAGTACGGAGTCCAAATAAAATAGAGCCCAGAGAAGAAACCTAGGAAAGGCTAAATTTTCTGGCAAAGAAATCTTATTCTGAACAAATTTAAGAATTTTAAATCAAGTATTACAAACTTGGAAAATATGGTTCTAAAGGATCTTCACTTGTTTTCTACTCTGAGATCATTTTTGTTGTGTTTTGTTTTTAAAGGGAATGAAGAAACTGAGATGTCTTATCAATCCTATGAGGCACTTCTTAAGTGACCCTCAGAAGTTAATCAGTCTCACTGTGTGGCAATCTCTTAGTTTCCTTGAAGAAGGAGAAATCGGTCCACAGCTGAGCACCAGGTGGATCACAGCAAAGCATCATGGATAGGCTGCCCACTGTCTGCACCTTGCCTTTGCCTACACAAAACACTTCCAAGCAGTCTCTGAGAAAAGTAGTTGTCTTTAGTTTTTATAACATTCTTACTCCCAGAGAATGGAGGCAATTAGGTATCTAGAGGGATTTTCCCTAAAGAAAAAAAAAAAACCAAATAAATAAATAAGGCAGGGGTTGGATAGGAAAGGGACTGTTTCTATGCAAAGTCAATGCAAGCCTATGGGAGCCGAGCAGATGTAACTAACAGCAGGAACTTGGATTTATGCTATGCTTATTTCAAGCCAGGCACTTTTCTGAGTGCTTTATGTCATCTAATTCTTGAATCCCCACAATATTATGAAGGGGTAAGTCCTATTATTGTCCTCATTTCATCAATGGGACAACAAAGACAAAGAAAGGTTAAGTAACTTGCCCAAAGTCACACAGCAAGGCATTAGCAGAGCCAGGATTTGATCCAGGACCCACTGGCTCTGAAGTTTGATCACCACATTATTCTAGCCCCCGCAGGCAGCCATCCCTTCAAGCCTCCATCATATTCATGCAATGATGAATTTCACACAGTCAGGGAAGAGACAAAGCACACAAGGGCAATGCCTCAACAGCGGGACACCCAACCCACACTGGGGGTGGAAGAGTTTCCCAGAAGAGATGATGCTCCTACCAAAGCTTGGACACGCAGCAGATAACCAGGCAGAGAGGCAGAAATGGGGGAAGTGGGGAGAAGCTCCATTCAGGCAGAGGGTGTGGCATGTGCAAAACTTCAAGGCAGGAAGGAATGTGCTCTCTCCCAGCATGGTAGCAGGGGGCAGCTGGCACAGCAGTAGCATGGGTGACAAGGGGCGGGGGCACCCAGCAATGCCGAGAAGGCCAGAGAGAAAAGAGGCAGAAATAACATCACATCATCATTGTGGTCTCCTAGGAGTGTGGATTTAGCTGAAATTCTGCAATAAACTGAAGAATTTTACCCTAAGAAACAAAATGATCAGATCTTGTCCTCGGCTCACTGGCTGTTACAGAGACTGGCTGGGAGAGGGCCAAGAACTGAAGCACCGAGACTCCTTAGGAGCTGTTACTGTATTTCAAAGCTGTAATAAGAGGCCCTTTGCTGGAATCTCACAGCCATGTGACCAGAATGGAGGAAAGTGTCTCACACCCAGGCAATGGAGAGGAGCAGATTTGGGACCACGCAGCAGAGATGCTCCAGCTCTTCCCTTGGGGTGGTGCTCTTAGGTTGTGTCCCAGGGTCTTGAAAATGCGGGGAACGCCACCTTCTCACTAGTAAAGAAAGGCAGGCCCACTCTTCCTAGGATCCTTCGCCACCCAAACAATTCTCAGAGTTCTGCTGTTAATCACTTTGAGAGCATTTCCTTGTACTTATTAGAATTTGCTCACATTTCAGCCAGAGAGGTTTAGGCGGTAACCGGCTTCTATAAGCCTGAAAGCATTTCTGAAGGATTATGAGCCAACGTGTAAGGCACATTCTTGACCTTATCATCTCCGGCTTTTCTGGGCCTGGCCGAAGGTCTTCCGCAAGGGCTTTTTTAACAAAGATCCTGGTGTGAACTACTGCTGGACTTTGTCCCTGCATTTTCAATGTCTTATGAAAAAATTCCTGTTTAAACTCAAACTTCCTCAGCTGTGTTCTCCTGCACAGAATCCTTGCTCTCTTCCTGAATGTGGTGAGGTTAAAAATACGACATACAGGCAGATGGCGTTCAAGTGACCAGCATCTTGTATTCTTCCCAGATAAATGTTAAAATGTTCAACAAATATTATAATATGTAAATAAGGTTCCACTTTCCTCCCGAACATACATTATTGATTGTATCAAAATGAAACACCTTTCTGGAGTTGAAAACCATTGTCCAGCTCTGGGCCTCTGACATTCCACTCCGGAAGATATTTCTCGTGTTGAACCTACCTGTCTGTATTTGCAAGTATTAAAGCTTCCTTTGGCAGAAATTCCTTTGAACACCAGTAGGGCTGCCGCTTTTTTCCCACCCCACCCCCACCCCTTTTAATCAATTCTTCAATAACCTCCAGACTAGGAGGGCCAGTTAGGATTTTCAGGACAAAGGACAGTGGGACGTCCGATCCACATCCGCACCCCCCCAGTCCCTACCCCCTCTTTGTTTCCAAACCCTCACGGTCAAGCCTCCCCCCAAAAGCTCCCGAAACTTTTAGTGAAATCTCTGCTGTTCCGTGAATGAGAGCTTGGTGACAATTACTGCCCCGAGGGCGCCCTCCCTGCGTGTGCCTCTGGGATCTAAGACCAAGACCAAAAACGGGAAGGACGTCCTAAGAGTCGGGGAAGCGAGATTTACCTTGACGAAGAGGGTGATGTCATGCTCCTGCCCCGGGGTCGCCTCTCCGTCCTCCCCGCGGCTGTTCACTCGCGACAATTCGTCGCCTCCCTCTGCGCTGCCCTCCTCGGCCAGGTGGTTGCTGAGCTCGGCCTGGGGCTCCGCGGCCGCCTCCTCATCGGGGCTGCTGTGGGGGGGCTCCCCCTCGCCCCCGGCGGCCGCTTCCTCGCTCGGCCCCTCCGGGCCCGGCTCTGGCCTCGTCTCTTCCTCCCCGGGCCCATCTGCGGCCCCGTCCTCGCCAGAGTCTGAGCTCGTGTTCCCAGGGGCCTTTTCCTCGGACCCCTCTGTCCCCGAGGGCCCCGTCCCCTTAGCCGCGTCCACCGCATCGCCCACCGCTAGCTCCCTGGGGCTGTGGTCACCGCTCTCAGAGGCTGCGACCTCGATCGCCTCGGCCTGGGACGGAGGGCTGAGGTTGCCTCCGTCCTGGGGCTCACCCTCGACCAGGGGCGGCCCTCCCACCGGCCCCTCGGCGTTCATGCTGTCCCCCGCCGGCCCCCCGGCGTATATACCGTCCCCCGCCGTCACCTCGGTGTCTGTGCTGTCCCCCGACGCCCCAGGCGCGCTGCCTTCCTGCGCCTCGGGCCCGCGCTCCTCCTCCTCCTGCGCCTCGGGGACCTCAGGGTCCCGGGGCTCCCCCTGAGCCTCCCCCGGGGCCTCGCCCTGCGCGCTGCACCTGGGGTTAGCCTCCTCCACCTGCTCCCCGCCCTGGGGAACCTGGGCGCCCTCTGGGGCGCCCTCCCCGGCCTCCGCCTCGCCCTGCACTCCCCCTGCGCCCTGCGCCTCGGCCTCCCGGCCACTGCCCGCCCCAGGCGCCGGCTCCCCAGCGAGCGATCCGCGCGGTCCGCCAGGTCCGCCGCCCCCTTCCTCCTTCAGCGCGGCCGCCGCCGCCCCGCCCGCTCCCTCGCTCGCCTCCCGCCCCTCGGTCTCCGGGCCCGCGGTCCCGGGCTCGCCAGGTGTCTCCACCTGAAGCGATGGGCCCTCGGGCGGCCCCTGGGAATCCGGGGCGCCCCCCTCCGGCTCCGCGGCGGCGGCCATGGCCACAGATCTCTGTCCTTGACCCTGAGCCCTTCCTTGACGCTGCTGAGGGGGCCGGTGGCGCTGGGCAAGGGGCAGGGAGCCAGGGGCCGCTGAGCCCACTCCGAGAGGACGCCGCGTCCCGGGCTCCGGAGGTGAAGGTTTAGCTGTAGTGCTGAGGCCGTGCTCCGGATGCTGGGTCAAATCCGCTCGACCCCAAGACGCTGCGCCCCTTCCCCCAGTTTAAGGTCTCTGGAGTCTTCCTCTACTGCCGGATTCTCCCCAGTGCTCCTCTGCTTCCCCGGACCCCCAAGCTCAGCGCCCCGGCGGCGGAGGTGTAGTGCGAGGCTGAAGAAGGCTGCTTGGCTTCTGCACCCTCTGAAGTGTCCAGCTGTCCTCTGTCCTGGGGTTGACCAGAAGTCCTTGGGGCCAACTCCATCCCCCTGGGGTTTGGGCGGGGCTTGCTTTGCCCTCCTCCCCCAACTTTGGGTGGCCTAGGAGCCTGGCCAATGACAGCTTTTCTTGTGGCCCTTGTGGATTTTAATGAAAAGATCCTGGTTCTACTGGCCGCTTGGGTGTTTTCTGGAACAGCTTCAAGTTCCAGAGTCATTTAAATCACCCCCCAAACACACGCCCTGACACACAAACACAATCCCCATCTTACTCCAGGAATGAAGCCTTAAGCCACTCCAGTACCCAACTGAAGATGCCGGCCTTGTGCCTGGTATCCAAGAGCAAGGGTATAAATCCTAGAGAAAAGAAGTAGGGAAGAACACTCTGGCTGCCTTCCAATTTCTGTTGTGTCCTCCTGAAAGGTTCCAGAGGCCCCAAATATAGAAACACAAGGAGCCAATTGAGTTCCTCTGGCCAGAGATGTGTTCTGTTGTGTATGAGGGACCTGCCTAAGGAGTGCTGCGCTGAGGAAGTGTTATATCCCTCATCTATCTCCCTGGTCCGTGAAGAATCTAAGAGTCGGTGTATCTTGTGGATGCTCCTAGAATTCTAAACCCATGACTAGTGCTTCAGCCTCAAAGTTAAGGGCTTGGGGAGCTGGAGGTAGGGAGAAGAAAATCCAAGATGTGAAAGAGGGAAGCCATGGAATTCACTGGGTTAGGAATCCCCCAGGATCACAGACCAGATACCTTCTCCTTAGAAAAGGAAGTCAATGGTGGAAATTACGTAGCAAGCTATGAGAGCCAGGCTAGATCTTGTGGGCTACAGAAAGGAACTGGCTTATCCAAGATGGCGCTTTCTATAAATGTGGTGGAACAGGGATCCCAGCTGGAGATTGACTTGACTTGTCAGGCTCTTAACAGCTCTGATACTTCCCTGAGACATACGAGCCCCTCATGCCCACAGAGTGTTCTATTTTCATTGCAGGAGCTGGGGGTGTCTTCGATGTGACTTGGAGTCACACATTTGGCCATCACCAGAATGTCACCTTCTATTATATTCCTATTGCCCATCACAGATGGATGGCAGGACAGGAGCCCCGGGACACTCAGCTTCATGCCACCTTTCTCTAAGGTTGTGCCCTACCTGGGAAGGAACAGGTCAGAGGCTTCATCATCACAAAGTGACATCTACTCAAAGCATGGCACCCACACAAGTGAGCTCCAGATGAGTATGTTGGACACATACCCTACTCTGCAGAAGCTCTGGACATCTAGAAAAGGAATCCTGCTTCATTCACCAAGGCAAGAAAGCAGCCATCACCCTTATCTCATAAAGAAAGATGAAGTTGGCACATTCAGCTCCAAACAACAAACACAGCACACCTTTACAATTTCTTATGTACACCCTGTGAGGTCAGATGTGTTTCAGAAAACAGAATTCTTAGAAAGATGATTGAATGTTTATACTGTATATTATATTACACAGTGCACCACCCTGTGATCAAACACATTAATATTTCTGCAGTGACACAGATGAGCATCACATTCGGTGAGATACAAACCATACATAGTTTCAGGGCTTTCCAGTTCAGGGTCACCACCAGATGAATACAGGGCAGTCTGGTTTTGCTCCCCGAAAAAGCTTTTTAGGATTTCAGAATGTACATAAAACATTGTGGACCTGTGTACCATTGAAGGGCTCTACGTTAATTTGTACTGCTGGGAAAATGTGAGATTTTATGTGTGTGTGTGTGTGTGTGTGTGTGTGTGTGTGTATATATAACTTTGCCCTTAAAAACAAACCATCTCCAGTGCTCTGCTATTACGAAGAATCAAAGTAAAGGCATATACTTATGTCCATAATATTCCAAAAACTTTAACTCAAGCAAATTTGATAGAAATGTCCTGATTATAGGAGGGCTTGTATCTCTAGCTTTTGAATTGAACCGAGAGATGAGCAATTACAGTTTGCAGACAAGAAACGGTCACAGACAAGGCCATTGACAGGCTGACCGAGAGCTGGCCCTGGATAGTGTCTTTGTAGAAAAACAATACTAATAAAGTTTATTCTGCCCTGACCACTGATCCTGCATGTCACATAAGGTTGTTTTATTTTATAGGCTTTGGATTTATTATGGTATAGGGTTTAGATTTATTTACTCATATTGGCATTGGCTCTCAAAATAACATCATCTGTCTCTAGAATGTAGAATCTTCCACGTTTTAATGCTAGTCTTAGTAAGCATTTTAAAATTCTCCTGTCACATAATTTTGTAATTTTTTTGACTTTCTGTAATTAAATAATGTTTGTTTTTAAAGGAATACAGTCTGCTCTCACCCCACAGGCCGCAGATCTCCTCGGAAATCACAAGTCTGACCACGTGGATTTAGGTTAAAAATTTTTCAAATTTTCCTGTCCCACACCAGGAGAAAGGTCCTTCTGTATGAAGTATGAAGTCCTATAAAATCAGGCAACCCCAATCTCTTTCTGGCTTCATTTGCTGCGAGATTTCCCTGGCTCCTAACACACCAGCCTGCCTGCTGTTCCTAAGACTCACTGCGCATCCTCTGCCCGCATGCCCCCTAGATCCTCACACTTCACTTCCTGAGGTCTCTGATTAACCTATTTTCCCTATTTTAAAATAAACCCTACACTCTGGCATCCTTCTCTGCCTTATTTTCCCTGTAGCAGTTATCTCCATCTGACAGAGAATCTATTCTGCTTATTATCTGTCACCCCAATCCCGCCACACTAGACAGAGGTTCTGTGAAGCAGAGGTTTTTGTTTGTCTCTGTCTAGGACAGGACCAGGCACACGGTAGAAGCTCAACAAGTATTTCCCAAATGAATGAACACACACAAGCCTTCCTGGACACGTATATCAACCTGCACTAGTTTTTAAAAATAACCTTTCTGCACTGGTTTTATACTTTGGGGGACAAGCTAATGTCACAAGACATGCTGTTCACAGAAATTCCTATCTACTGACTTTGGTGAATACTTTAGTAAATCCTTTTAATTATTAGCAAGGGCTAAGTCAGTTCATATAAAGGAACACAAAAGGAAATACCAAATAAACAGTGTCGTGAAGGTCGCTGTGAAGTTACTCAGAGATTTGCACGTCATTAACTTGGCCACCAGCACTAGATTAGCTATTTAAACACCAGGGAGGGTTAAACAGAGGTGACAAATTCAGGGATGGGTGACAAGAGACAAAAGTTTTGATAATTAAGTAGCTTGAAATAATTACAGCGTTTTCCTATCATAGATTATGAGGAATTATGAAGCAGGAAGAAAGAAAGAAAACTTTAAGGACTTATAAACAATTTAAGGGTATTTTTGTTTTTGTTGTTTGTCCAGAATGAATGGATTCGCTTCCATAGAGATACTCTTTTTCTCTAGCAAATATCAGCTCCTTTCAGAAGAGCCTTCGGGACTGTAAGGTATCTATGACAGACAGGTCATAGGATAAGCTTATGGCCGAACAAAGGTCCTCCTTGTATGGAATTCTCTTCAAACAGGTGCACTCCATAGCTACGAGTGGCTCCAAACCCACTTCTCAATCTGCCCGACTTTGTTCAGTTACTTGGTAAGGTATATTTCAGTTAAAAGAAAGGTATCACTGCAGAATAAAACTAACCTAGGCAGCAGGGATTGCAATGTCTAGACACATTTTTGATTGTAATGATTGAAGGATGCTACTGGCATCCAACAGGTAGAGGCAAGGGCAGCTTCTAAACATCCTACAATCCACAGACAGTCCCACATAACAAAGAATCAACTGGCCAAAAATGTCAATAGCTGTGTTAGAGAAAGGCTAGCCTCCCAGCAGCTCCCTAATTATAGAGTCATCCATAGAAAATACTGTAATCCAATGGGTTGACTCTACCAGGAGCTTTGAAGCCGCAGATAAGTGGATATATTTTGTGTGAGGAGAACCCATCACCCCTTAAAACACTTCATGAAGATTGCCAGTGAGTCCTGATAAGAAGCTCTTTGAGATGATGGAGAGATTATGAGATTTGCATCTAGAAATCTAGGCTCAAATTCTAATTCTGCTGCTTACTGGCATGTTATTTTGGACAAGATGCTTCCTAGCGATAAACCTACTGCACTGGGTTCTTCTGAGTATTGAAACAGATAACATATGAAAGTGTTTTGTAAGCCATAACATTTCTGCACAATTTCCAGGTAATAGTAATAACTTTCTCTGAAGGTAATGGCTGATCCTTTGTTTTTCACTGCCCAGATATTAAAATTGATCTCACTCTTCCGTAATATAGGAAATATTTTTTTGAGACAGAGTCTCTCTTTGTCATCCAGGCTAGAGTGCAGTGGCATCATCATAGCTCACAGCAACCTCAAACTCCCAGGCTCAAGTGGTTCTTCTGCTTCAGTCTCACAAGAAGCTGGGACTACAGGTGCATGCCACCATGTCCAGCTAATTTGTTGTTATCATTATTTTTTGTAGAGACGAAGTCTCACTATTGCCCAGGCTGATTTTGAACTCCTGACCTCAAGCGATCCTCCCGCCTTGGTCTTCCAGAGTGCTAAGCAGGAAATTTATCTAAAATATTAATCCTTGTCATTTGTCAAAAAGCAAGCATCCATGGCCCTGAGCTCCCATTGAAATATAAGGGTTTAAAAATTTCAATTTTCTAAACTTCAATTTCTTACAGGAAACACTGGAAAAAAATAGATAGAGGAAGCTAAAGGGAAAAAATGACACTAGAGCATGTCTTGCTCTAGTACATCCAGGAAACATCTCTCATCTGCCAGGAGCTAGGTAAGCTCTGAGTGGCCAAGAGAAGCACAAGTTGGCCATTCTGATACTTTCCAATCCTTTGTCTTTGCTATTCTACCTGTGACTACAGGTCCGTAAAAATGTGTGTACCACATCTCAAAATTAAGTCAGCATCTCTGTGTGATACAGTCATGAAATTGTCACCTAGAGAGACCATTTCCATGCTATTCATAGAATTAAGAAGACATACCCATCCATCTATTATCCATTCATCCATCCATCCATCCATTATCCATCCACCCACCCATTCACCCAACCATCCATCTATCCATTATCCACCCATCCATCCACCCATCTATTCATCCATCCATTATTCATTCATTCATCCATCCATCCACCTTTCCATCTATCTATTCACTCATTCACCCACCTACGTATTATCCATCCACCCACCCATCTGTCCATTCATTCATTATCCATCCATCCATCCATTCATTATCTATCCATCCATTCATCCACCCATCCATCAATCTGTCCCTGTATAAACTTTTTCTGAGGACTTTTCTTGTGACACAGATTCAATTGGTGTTGGACAAAAAAGCAAATATGTATTTGTTTACTTATTCATTACACTTAAAATGAAATCATTTAGCTCATGATTTTATTGTAGAATATCTTACTAACATTTAGGTTTTTATTTTTAATCTGCTTGAGTTCAATCCAGGTGAATCAGAAAGAGGTAAAGGCTGAGAAGCGTAGTCTACCAGTGGCGAGAGGCCTGGCTTTGGTTGCACATTCCCCTGGAGGCAAATGTGTTTGATGGTGTGAGTCCTCAGACCTTTCACTTGATGGAGTGTCACTCCCTAGATGTGAACATTGAATCAGATGATCTTGCGATTCCTTTACCACTTGAATTCCATATTGTATGATCCAACATCTCATGTATTTGGAAATCACTAATCAGAGTGGAACAAACCTCAAAATCAAAAAGTGAGCAAAAACGGTGTCCCAGAGCAAAAACATTATACTAGGGTTTGACTCTTAAAGTGTGAGTGTTGTCTTCAAAGATGAACAATTTGGACTCTCATTCAGAGCCCAAGACTTTATTCTAAATTCAGTTTTACCTATTTGATTTCTTAATCCCGAATACATTAGAAACAGCAAAAAAGAAACAGTTGTCTTCATTAAAACAAAAATGCTTAAATTAAAAGCAAAAGAGTGGCCAAGTGCGGTGGCTCACTCCTTTAATCCTAGCACTCTGGGAGTCCAAGGCTAGAGGATCTCTTGAGCTCAGGAGTTTGAGATCAACCTGAGCAAGAGCAAGATCCCGCCTATAACAAAAAATAGAAAACTTAGCCAGGCGTAGTGGACTCCGTCTCAATAAATTAATAAATAAATAAACAAACAAATGCAAAAAAGTGCTTGAAGTCTTAACTTTTAGTTATCAGTTAGGTTTATTTCCTCATTTCAAATGAAATGAGAAAATAACTTACTGATTGAAAGGAAGAAACAAGGAGAAGGGAAGAAATGGAGGAAGGAAAGAAGAGAGGGAGGGAAGGAAAAAAACCTTGTATGACTGGCACATAGTACATGACAATGAAGGAAAATCTCAAAAGCAGACTGATGACTGTGCATGTTGGGAAGAAAACAACATTGATATTTGGTTTTATGTTATTATGTTAATGGAATGGCATGGTATTATTGGAGGGGAAACTAAAATGTGAATATTTCAGGGGCATTAACTTAATAAATTATATATAACTATTATATAATATAGTTATCCATCTTGCAAATAAAGCATTATAGTGTCAATTAGAAATTTACATAACACAATAATTTCTTCTCTTTATATTTCCTTTACCACAGTCTCAATTAGGCTTTTAGTTATTTTTTCATTGCTCATTTCATTACTCATATCAAATTATTCATATTGCAGGTATGGTTACCGAAAAACAAGATCAAAGTTCTTGTTCATTGAAAGTTGGTTTTGGTCTGTAATCCCAGCACTTTGGGAGGCTGAGGTGGTAGGATTGCTCAAGGCCCAGAATATAAGACCAGCCTAGGCAACACAACCAGACCTCATCACAGATAAATAAAATAAAATAAATAAAGCTTGTTTCTGGGGGAATGGTAAGGAGCAGAATCCCTGTTAATGGAGTGAAACAAATGAACAATGAATATATCCAAATGCTGAGAAGAGGCCAGATGCGGTGGCTTGTGCCTGTAGTCCCCAGCTACTTGGGAGGCTGCGGCAGGAGGATCGCTGAGGCCGGGAGTTGGAGACCAAAGGCTGAGGAGAAAGGGAACTGAAGTGAGCAGCTGCTGGGATTCTTCTAAGATCCCTTGTCCCCAGGGGTAGGATTTGAACTTTCACCTGTTACCTGCCAACTAGGTGTCATCTGCCAGCAAACACCTGCCATCCATATAGCAGGTCCTCAATAAATATCTCACACTCTATTAGAATATTAAAACTTGAAAGGACCTCCAAGATTATTCTGTCTAGCTCCCTCTTATAAATAAAATGTTTTGCATTTTACCTCTATAAAGAAGTTCTTCATGCATCATATCTTATTTTAAATAACTTAACACTCTTAGCCACCTTGGAGGCAGTCATTGTTCTGGAGCCGAGCAGGGGGATGCCACAGAATGGAATGGCATCGAGTTGAACTGAAAATTACAAATGAATTGTAAAAAACTGACTCTTCAATACGACTTTTTCTAAATTGTTTCCCATGAAGATGACTTGATCTCTTTCAGGACGTGAGTAAAACAATAATCACAGTAATAATCCCTTATGGTCATAAAATAGAATTTTGCACTCTGTCTCCTCCACTTCCATGTAGATTCCTATTTTGGGGTCCCCCTCCCTCTCTGCACCATGGCTCTGTCCAGCAGGCTCCCCTCTGCCCCTGCCAGCCTGCCAGACACTGCTGCTAAATCTCGTTCTTTTGAATCGGTTTCTTCTTTGCTTGTTTACGTGTTTCTTCTTGAAAAGAGAGCCCACTGGTAGCCCCAGAGTCTGTGGGCCCACTCTTTAGCTTGCTAAAGATTGCCCCAGGGACAAGGACAATAACAGACACCAGTGCCTTTCTCAAACCCTGCACTGCAGCCCCCAAAACAATGAAAAGATGTTCTGGAAAGATCCCAGTGCCAAAGGTGCTCTGGGCGGGGGAATTGAAAAACACCAATGGACATGAGATCTCCGTGATGCCTGGCACATGTCAGAAATGCAGCAGGAGGGGGTTCTGATGGAACCCGGGGACCCAGGGTGTAAATGCCAGCTTCCTCCTTCTGCTATACATCCAGGGGCAAGTTCCCCGACACCCCCCCCATGCCTTGGTCTCTTCCATGGCATGGGCCCACTAATGCCTGTCTGACTGGGACGTATGTGTCACTGTGTATAAAGTATAGTCACATCTCATTATTCACACATTCAGCTACTTGCTCACACTTTTTTTTGTTTGTATGTTTATATACATATGCATTTATATATATTTACAGCCCCATTTACATTTGTAAATATTTGTTGCCCCCAGATCTATACTCGGGGTGCTTCCGTGATCATTCACAGACGTGTATGTGTCCAGAGCAGCAAAAATGAGAGTCACCCAATGACATGTCCCCTGCTTCTAGTTTCAATTCTCATACTGTAAACAGATGTCCTTTTCCCAGTCTACCAAGTGCCACATTTTTCATATTAGCTAGTGATTTTTTGTTGTTGTTTAAAATGACCCCAAGCACAGAGCTAAAGTGTCTCATGGAGAAAATACATGTTAGCTAAGCTTCATTCCAGCATGAATTATAGTGTAGCTGATCATGAGTTCAATGTAATGAATCAACAACATATATTAAAGAAGGTATCTTTAAACAGAAACACACATAAAACCAAGTTATACATCGCGCAGGTGAGCAGAGGTGAGCAGGCAACTAACCCCGTTATTTCTCTAGGAGCAACGGATCAGTACTGACCACCTCAGTGTCCTTGCCGATTTTATAGAACTTAACTGTCACGAATAACAAGAATCAGGTGTACTTAGAAGGATGCTGACACAGAGTAGATGCCCTCTGCATACCATCACTTACCATTATTATCTGAAAAGACCTCTCCATCAGCGTTTGTGAGTTAACAGAGATCAGGTTACTTGTAAGAACCCCATGGAACTTTACTGTCTACACATCAGCTAAAGAATGAGTTGGATTTACCTCCATCGCATAGTGGTCCAAGTCACCCTCATCTCCAGCCTGGACCCCGACAACAGCATCTTAGCTCTTTTCCTTGCTGCCACACTTGTCTCCAGGGCCTGTTCTCAACCCAGCAACTTGAGCCAGCCTTCAAAAATGTAAGCTGGACAATGTCACCGCCCTGCTCAAACTCCTCCAATGGCTTCACTTTACTCTTAGAACCACGTCTGAAAATCTCCCGGGCTCTGAAACTCTATGTCACCTGGAGTCATCGTCCATTCCCTCTCCAACCTCTGGCTCCTACCTCACTGTCCCCCGTCTATGCCATACTTAGCCTGAATTGGCCCCTGCCTGGGGCGCTCGCCCCTGTCTCCGCAGAGCTCACATTCTGACGTCATCTGGGTCCCCGATGAAGTCACTTCCTCTCAGCCACCTGCCCTGACGGTCCTGAGTGGAGCAGCTCCCTCACTCTGCATGCTCCCAGCCTGCTCTATCGTTCTGTTTCTGGATCGTCTGTCTCCCGCCAGACAGGAAGCTCCGGGAGGGCAGGAGCCTGGCTCTGTCCACTGCCGTCACTTCAGCACCTGGAACAGTGCCAGGCACGCCGGAAGGTCTCCATACTCATTTGTTATATGAATGAGTGATATTTTGCCAGAGTTGACTTGATTTTCTGTCTAAATTGACTCGATGTTCTAGGATTGTTTGCACAGCCAATGTCTTTTCTTAGGGAGCAAACATCCCATTCGTTCATCCAGTCTGCCAGCCATCAAATATGTACTGATGGGCAAATTACTCTGTAGTTCACACACAGGTTGTGGTGAACTAGTAACTCAGCTTACGAACTCTCCATAGAGTCAAGATTTAAACGCAGCCACTTTATTAATCTTCCCAAGGACTTATTTGCATGAGCTCTTAGGTCTCCCCCTCACTCTACCTGCCCAAGAACCCCAGGAGTTTCCTCTGGGAGAAACCACTCTGGTTTTTCACCTCCACCCAATGCTCAAAATCAGATCTGTCTCCGCAGAGAGACCCCATCTCAGTTCTGCAGAGCCACAGGGGCTGAGATTAGAGGAGAAGCAACCCCGTTCCTTGACTCTGGGTTCCCTCAAGGGTGTTTCCCATAGCACAATTCTCAGGGAGTCCTTCTGAGGGGTTACACACCCAGTCCCTTCCTGGGGCCCAAGCTGGTCCCAAGAGCCTGACATTAGGGTACAGTCCAGCACCACCAGGCCACACTGCCTCCACTAGGTGTGGGCTAGCTGCTTCTTTAACCCTCAGAACAAAAATACTCCTATTCCATCCTTACCCAGTAACCGAGGGCAACCCCACTTTCTCCTGTCTCTCTCTCCCCAGTGAGCCCAGGGTAACTGCCAGCCCTTTCTCTGCTGACTCATAGATAGCAGCTTCTTTCATCAAAGGAGAAAAAGAAATACATGGTTAACATCCAGTATAATGCCCTTCTAGGAGGCTCTTGACTACATTTGTAAATAAAAGACAGCTTTCTTACAAATACCATTTGCTATTTGTCCCTGAATTTCACAGATGACACTCATGGCATTTATTAACATATGGGATTGCTTTTATACAAAATCTCAAAACAAGACAGGGGCATTTCCTCTCCCTCTTTTCTTTGCACTTGATGCCTGGGTGTCTTTGAATGAGTTCCTTAACACCCCCAATCCTCGGTTTCCCAACCTGCGCTATTGGGAAGTGATCCCTGCCCTATAGACCTTAAAAACCTACTTGGGATCAAGCAAGAATCTGTGGGAACAATATTCATAAACTGGAAATAGAAAGGTAAGGCATTCATCCACAGACTTTCAGTGCTCGAAGGCGGTGGTGCCCAAACCCAGCTGTGCATCAGAACCGGCAGGCCAGTGTGTCAGAATGAAAGACTCCTGGGCCTCATCTCCAGAAATGATTTATCAGAACCAGGGCCCCAGTGTCTGTCCCATAAGTTCTGTAGTAATGCCTCATGCTCTTTCAGGTTTGGGAAGGCTGTTCCAAGGATCAAACATCTATACACCTTCACGTGAACTTAGGTCAACAAGCAACCACTCCAGAAAGTATTTTTACTTTAAATCTTATCTCTATTTGATAAATAAAAGCTTTACATCATCAGAAATTTTAAGGCATCTAAGATCAAGTGGGAAATCTATTTTTTCCAGCAGAGACCCTTTGACAGTTCTTTGAAGGTCCCCATGTAGGACCTTTGGTGAGAGAATGTAATTAAGATATATTCTGACCATACAGTGAAGGAGTGAATAAGGAACTTGATAGGCCTAGAAGCAATTTAGGTATGTGGTAGGAAGTAGGGAAAGTCCAAGATGTTTTGGAGAAGTGAGAAAATGCATTACAAAATATACTTCAAAATAACTCTACTTGGTGAAGATTTAATTTTTTTTGGACATATTTATTTCTCCTTATATTCATGTGTAAGCGATTTTTAAGGCATTGTTTTTCCATATGTCTCTGGAGCATTTATATTCATTACATCTGAAAAAAATCCTGTTGGGCGAGTGCAAAAGCATTTGATATATATAAAAGTCGAAAGCTGTTTCATAAACCTGTTTCAAACCAGGAAGTTGAATTTTCCCAGAACCAATTTGACTCATGTTTCAATAGAAACTCAGAGCTCACAAAATACTGGTTGCATTTTTCTATCCCTGGCTCATATCTTCTTGCTTTTTATTTTTTTCGTTTTTGCTTTCAGTGTGCACACACTGCTATAAATTCAGGTGGCAGGTCTCCTGAGGAGAGATAAAGTTGGATGTTTCACCTATCAGAGGACTTTGGGGGCTTTGTTCAAGTTCTCTTTCATCGGATTTGAAGGCATAATTGTTATTTGAAGGCATAATTGTTAGCCTGTTGTAAGCTGAGCAGTTTCTGCAGTCGCAGAAACATCTAGGGATTATGTAGCTGCTTGAAATAGGTGGCTTATGCACGAATCAACAGACGTGAGTCAGCAGAGAAAAAGACCTGGTTCTTTCTCTGTGGTCTGGGAATCAGCAAAAGGGGGTCCACCTCACCCCCTTTTAAGGGTTGTACAAAAAGATGAGCTGCATCATCTAATCCTAAAACATCACAGTTGAAGTCCCCAAAGGACACATAGATAGATAGAATTCAAGAGGTTCATGGGGAAAAAAATCATATTTTTATATTCACCAACCTCAAACTGAAATTTAGCATTTCCTTCCATTACAAATGTAGCGAGCAATTAATGATAATAATGATGATAATAATAATTTTACTTGTGACTTTGTCCCCCCAAAAAATCACAGATATTTTTATATCTCATTACAGATGCGAGTCATCTCAAAATGTTATCCACACTCATCACTACCTGAAAATTTCAGTAGCTATTAGACTTGCCTCTTGATTTAGTTAATGTGATCATACAGAAACACCTATGGGACTGTATCACACATTTAATAATATTTGATAACTCTATTTTAATATAATCAACTTCCTTTCAGATCTTATGCATTTTGGTTTTTGCATTAAAAACATTATTCAGAGGAGGATTCACCAGATCTGTAGCTCAGAAGAGGTTTTGAATTCTTGAACTAGAATTTGTTTTTCAGTTGTTTTTTAAATGAAACCTATATGTGTATCTTGAGAGGAATGCAGATAACACAGGTATATGGAGTGGTCAAAATAATATAGTTAGTGAAAATAATCTAACTGTCTTAGAACTGGGGAATGGCCAAACAAGCTGTGCAATCCCCATGCAGTGGAAGACTTCCCAGTAGCAAAAAGGAAGCTACTGACACATGCAACAACATGAATGTATCTCAAGTGCATTATGAAAAATGAAAGAAACCAGATTCAAGAGGCTACGTACTGTCTGATTCCATTTATAAGTTACTATTTCCAAATCAAAACTTTCATTAGTTGGCTGAGGACAGAAGGTTTGGGACAAGGATTGCCAACAAAGGGGCACAGGAGATTGAGGGGACTTAAGAAATTTTTGTATTTCAATATATATAAATTTTACCTGAAAATACTCTAAATATAACTCACATGCCAGTTGCCTGAATATCCCTCGTCTTCCAGCTCTCTCTAAAGATGTAAGTGGTCGGAAGCCCCCTCCCGAGAACAGAGGGCGCCCAGCACCTGTCCCGTTGCCTCAGCTCTGCCTCACCTGGTCCCCTCCGCTCTGACCGCCTGCGTCCGCCCCACCCAGACCCCACCCTACCTGCTGCTCTCTTCTCTCCGCCTCTTCTCAGCCCAGGTGAGCACAGCATCTTTTCCACGGTTTTTCTAACACCACCTCCCAGAAGGCAGTTGAGCATAGCTAGGACATAATTTATAGTCCCAACAAACTAGGACACGTAGCTCCCTGGCATGGGAGGTGTTTATGCAGCGCGTTGCATCTGCCCGATGATGTGCAACGCCTTGGGGGTCGGCTACATCAGAGCTGTGCAGGAAAAAGGTAACACCCTCAAGTCGAATATTAAACATACAGATTCTTAAGGGCTTTCGGCCACTCCTGGCCCCAGGTATTTTCCCTGATTATGTCTTCTTGTGACAGGGCTCCCACCGCCCCTCTCCACCTCTTCCCAAATCTCCCCTCTCAGCTTTCACACTCTCAACCCCCGAATCCCTCTTTATTTATTCCATGAAGCAATTTAGCAACCCTCTCTCGACTTCATTCCTCACTCAATCTGCCTATGCCCTGAGAGCGCTTGTTCCAAAACCAAAAAGGGTCTTTTGCTAATCAGTTCTCTCCCCTGGTATGGTTCTGCCATCTGCTCATGAACTCCAAAAGAGAGACAGTTGGCACAGTGATAGCTAATGGGCCCTGAGCACTGAAGCAACAGCAACAGCTAATGGGTCCTGGGCATGAAATATGCTGAGCTCTCCATGTAGATGCTCATTCCAGCCATTCAGATCCCTGTAAGGTAACTAAAATTACTATCCCCATTTTACAGATGAGTAGACTGAGGTTCAGAGGTATCAGATAACTCTGGAAAGTGGCAGAGCTAGGAGTCCAACCCAGGTGTCTGGGACAGCAGATGACCTGCAGAAACCCTACATCAAGCCAACATTGCCCTTGCCTTGACTGGAGCACCTAGCCCAGGTGTCAGCCAGTGTTTGCTGTCTGCCTGCCTACCTGCCTGCATGACCGAATTGTTTAAACAACCAAACAAACTCAACAGCTACCAAAAAAGCCGGCTGTTTCCATTGCATTCGTAACTGTGCGAGCACAAATCGTCAGTGACGAGAACTGCAAAAGGTCAGTGCCAGCTTATGCACGCAGGCTCACGAGCCAGGGGCACGTTTCTGTTCTTGGTTTCTCCTAAGCTTGTGACAACCTTGTTCAGGAGTTCGAAGTCATTTCCCCTCTAGATGTTAAAACCCAGACTTGACGCCACCCCAGGCTACTTCTCTCTGACTTCAGACCTGTGAGTAGAAACTGAAAATGTAAGTGGAGAATCCAGCTATTAATCTACCACCCCATGGCTAAACATGGAGAGTTGGAAATGCTTCTCAGGCAGATTTAACTTTTCCATTTCATACGAACGCTTCATAATCAGAGAAAGCATCATGGTTTTACGTAACTGACGATCCCCTTTCCAAGGGATCGGCTGACAAGCTGTAAGGCAGGAACCTGAAGTGCATTCTTCTCACGGAAATGAGGCCACAGATGGTGACCAGGTGCCCAGAGATGTTCACTCATGTGAGTCCTGGCAAGACAGGGGTGAATAGGAGAGGAATGAGAAAAAGAGTTTCATTCTCCTTTTTGGACCCAAAATTAACCTATCATAAATTTTTGCCACTGAGTGAGTCTCCAGAATCTTCCCACCCACTTCTGTGCCCTTCTCGAAGGGCATAACGTTATTCTTGAGAATTCCAGGCTCGTGGTTTCCTCTTAGACTGACGCAAGGACTCCCAGCCTGCCCCGTCTCCCTCCCTCATCCTCCCAATCAGCCCCCGTCCCTCCTCGAATCAAAACTCTCACCCTCTAGTGAGGGCAAATTCTGTTAAATGTCTGGAAACTCTAACAGCAAACTCTTACATAGTGCTGACGGTTAAGCCGGGCATTGTTTTAAGCACATAACATACATTAGCTCATATGATTCTTACGATAATCCTTGCTGTAATCCTAGAGATGAAAAGATGTCGAATAGAGAGGTGAGCAATCTACCCAAGGGCGCCCCGCTGGAAGGCAGCGCAGCCCAGGACTGGACCTAGACAGGCTGGCTCCAGTCTGTGAACTCAGCCCTATGAACCCAGCCCTTCCTGACGCTGGAGACGCATGTGTCCTGTGCAGTGCATGTGTGTATTTAGCAGATATGCACTGAGACCTGCGGCTGTGCCATCACTGTGTTGGCACTGGGGACACGGGGGTGACAAGGCCATATAGCCTATGTCCTTGTGGAGCCACAGTCCTGGGGGGCTTCAGACAGTTAGACAAGCAATTACGACCCAGGGGAATCAAATGCTCTGCATGTCCAGGAGCATGTAGGACGAGTGCCCGGCTGTGACCTGAGGCCGGGAAGGCGTGGAGAGAGGCTTGGTCGGCTCCAAGTACACCTGAAGGATGAATAGAGGTTTAGCTGGCCAGAAAAGGGCAGGAGGTGGTAGAGGAAAGAGCATGGGAAAAACAAAGCAAGAAGGACACCAGGGAAAAAAGTCATCTGAGCGTGGCTGGGCGCAGCGGGGCAGTTGGGGAAGGGCAGAGCGTCCCGGAGAGGTGGACAAGGACTGCACGGTGAAGAGCCCGGGAGCCCTGTCAGAAAGTCTCATCTTTATCCGAAGACCACTGAGGCACCCAAGGAGTGTCCACTGTGGGTGGTATTAACTGCTGTGTGCAGAACTTGCAGGAGATGAGCCAGGGCCATGAGGGTCACCTGGACGGTGCATGGGCCACCACTCTCCACAAATCTAACGTAACCGCTTCCTAAAAAGTGGAGGGCTGAGCCTCGGAAGTCCAGGGCCTAACAGTTGTGCTGAGCTCAACATCAAAGAGTAACGGGGTGGGGGGTCTGAAAAGGGCTCACCCAACTGTGGGGCTGTGACTTTCCACCAGCAGTTTTTGACCAGGGGCAATTTGCCCACGTCTGGAGACATTTTTGGTTGTCACTGCGTGGGGTAGTATTACTGGTATGTAGGGGTCTAGGCCAAGGATGTCACTCAGGATCCTGCAATGCATAGAAAAGCCCCCACAATAAAGAATTATGTGGCCCCAAACACCTACAGCACCCATGCTGAGAGACCCTGCACTGAACAGACGCCCCAAAGACAACAACAAGCGTCCTGTGGGACAAAGAAGGAGGAACATGACCTTCAGAAGTCACTAAGTTCAAAAAGTAAAAGAAGTGAAACAATCTTTTTTTTAAAAATCCCAAATGGAAAAATAAGCAAAATAAAACAAAGCAACCTGCCCCTGTGCAGGCCTCCAGGTCTAGTTTGCAGCTTCCTGACCTCCTGGGGCAGGCTGGAGAGGAGATCACAGGCTACGCCAGCCCATGGGGGCTGCAGGAGCCTCAGGGGCCTGGTCTGATAAACGAGATAGTCCCTGTGTCCAGGATATAATCATCAGATAAGATGTCGCCCAGGTAGATGCCCAACAAACATCAGTCCCTGACAGTTCCGTCTCCCCACCCCGCCCCCCACCCCGATGTCTGGACCATGAGATGAAGGAATGTTTGAGAAGGTAAGAACCTAGAACCCTGCTTCCCTGGAGCAGGGGTCCCCAGGGGGATGGAGGTGTGACACTCTAGAAGGAAGAAAGTAAACCCGGCACGTGCTGACACATCTCTTTGCATCGACCTCCCTTAATATGTTTTTTGTGTATGTTTCACAGTGTGTACGATGTACGGATATGGTAACATTCTCTACTCATACACAGAATTCATGAACAAAATACATATATAAATGTGTTGTTAAAATTTATTAATATATTTACATGTATTGAGATACTGGGAGTATGTGCTCCAAAAAATCTTTTTCTTTTTTCCTTTTGTTTTTTTAGCTAATAGAGGTGCTGGACCAAGAGCTGTTGGGTCTGGAATGAGGTGATTTGGGGGGGGAGTTCTGTTTATTCTAATGCTTTTAAAAATGTTTGGACCAAAGGTTTCCACCTTCCTAAAGTGGAATGGAGAGCTGGTTCCCGCCATTCCTTAAGAACTGTTTTGGCTTCTGGCAAGCGTACAGTTGAAGCAATCGTGCCGCAATTGTGTGGCCGTCACCAGGTGATTCCTAGCACAGTCCTGGGTCTCCCTCCCCTTGCTGGGAGGCTCCGCCCTGCGTGGCAGTGAGGGTGACCCCGGCGAGGGTGGGAAGGAGCCTGCGTGAAAGCTGCCAACACAGCCAGGGCTGGAAATGAGAGTTCTGTTCCTGAAGCCTTTCTGCCCTTTCCTTTCCCAGTTCCCAGAAGGCTGCAGGGACTGCCGGCCAGAGCTGGTTGTCACTGCATGGGGTACTATTACTGGTATGTAGGAGTCTAGGCCAACGATGCCACTCAGGATCCTGCAATGCACAGAAAAGCCCCCACAATGAAGAATTATGTGGCCCCAAACACCTACAGCACCCATGTTCCTGGAATAGGCCGGCAAGGGGGTCACATGCTACACTAGCCCATGGGGGCCGCAGGAGCCTCAGGGGCCTGGTCTGATAAACAAAATAGTCCCTGTGTCCAGGATATAATGATCGGATAGGATGTCACCCAGGTAGATGCCCAACAAACATCAGTCCCTGCCCACTTCTGTCTCCCCAACGCCCCCCAATGTCTGGACCATGAGATGAAGGAATGTCTGAGAAGGTAAGCCTCCCATCCAACCTAGAGGCCTGCTTCCCTGGAGCAGGGGTCCCCAAGGGGATGAGCTGGCTGGCAGCGCAACTGGGGAGAAATGACAGTAAAAAATGATGCATATTAACCTAAAGAAACACCGAGAGTATAAACAAGAAATTAATGTAAATGGCTACATGGGAGGGGGTGAGGGTGCAGTGACCCTTCTCTGTGAGTGCCTTTTTAGGATGGTTTTGACTTTTGCATCCTGTGCATTTATTACCAATTCCAAAATACTATTTAATTTTTTAAAACAAGAGGTTAGCAATTGAGATTTCCAAATGTCTATTGGTTCTGAACTTTATTTGTAAACTCAGAATTTTCCTAATGACTTTTCTTCTTAATGAACCTGTGGCACCTTGATTAAAACGCCATAGTGGCTGTTTCATACACTTCTTGTTCTGTATTAATATATGTTTCACATGCTCCCTGTCAATTTACACAGCTGACGTGCATCCAATTTCTTTAAAAAGGCTCAACCTTCCTTCATATTTTCCTGAAGCCAACAATGGTGTGGTTTCAGTGAACCTTGTTTTGTTCCAGGGCTTACCTGTGAAATGCATTTATTCTACCCGGAACCTTTTGAATGAGTCGATCACCTGAACCCTCCCTGGGATCCATAGGCTCTGGCAGGTCAAGGCTCCTGTGCTCCTCCCTTGCTGCAGACCCTTCCCAAGCCTGTTTAAGTGCTGGCCTGGCTCATTAGGAGGGCGGATTATATATCCGAGGCATGCAAGCCCCCCTTTCAGGACGCATTCACCTGAGAAGGGGTCGTCGGCAGGTGATCAGCCTCTAAGAATTTGAAACCTTGACTTGCTATCAAAATCCCTAGATCAAGGGGCCCAAATGCCCTGATTTTGGGGGTCAGCCCTTGAAATTTATGACGCACTTAACAGGCAGGCTGGTATGCTTCCACTGTGCTCAGATAAATGGGATCAAAGTCCTCCCCGGGTTTCCAAGGGGCTGTCCTTGGCCGGCTCTTTGCAGGTGGTGTGAGGCAACCGGATTCAGAGCCCTGGCAGTAAGCAAAGAGGGAACTTCACACAGGAAATTCCTGCCCTGTGCAGGAGGGGATCGTCCTTTTCTGCAGGATTTGAGGAACATGTAATGCCATCAGAGGACACGTTAGTATCAGGATTCTTCCCCCTGGGGACAGCATGAATTTTTTTCATTGGAAAAATTTCAGAGTGCAATAGTTTTAACGATGCTGAAATAGCCAGCCGTGAGGGCACCTTGAAAGATAATTCAGTAGCCACATTGGCTTGTTTTCATGCCCTGATAAAGACTGTCTCATGGACATGTTGAGTAGAACTGGTAATACAAACTAAAATCTGAGTCTATCAACACAGTTTTTCTCTCGAGTGGGACCATGTGCCAGTGAGTTAAACATAAAGTTTCTGGTTTAACAGTGTGAGAGAGATAAATAAACAAACTGTGAATTGAATGGTGTTATACTCTAAAGGGGGATTTGACATTACCCAGCAAAATTATGTAAGTTGTTTGCCCTTTCACTCAGCAATTCCACTTCTAGGAATCTTTCCTAAAGATATAGTGGCAAAAATGCCAGGGAGATGTATGTGCAAGGCTACTCACAGAAGCACTGTTTTGAAAAGCAAAAGTCAGGAAACAACCCAAATGTCCATCAACATTTGAACAAACTAGGGCACATGCACACAGCGGAATGCACAGATGAATGAGGAATAGTTCCCTGTACTACCACGGAATGGTTTCCAAGAGACAGTTTTAAGTGAAAAGAGCAAGAGAGAGAGAAAAGTAAAAGGAGTGGGGTAGGGGGAGACACACACACGCACACTCATGTGGGACACACAGGCCAGGACCAGGGGTGATCAGAGGCCTCCATGCTCTGGTCCCCAGTGAATCCAGAGCAAGCAGCAGGGATGGTCTCTCTGAGCAGAGCTCTAGAGTTCCCTGAGACGTTCCTCTTTTTCCTGGGCTGTTCCTGGATGCCCAAGTCCCTCAGTGGTGGCCTTCTCTGACTGTCATCTCCAGGTTCTGACCCCGAAGGCTGCCATCCACCTATTTATATCATGGTGACATGATGTTCTCCTTCGAGTGCCATTAATACTCTTCCACCATAGTAGAATGCTTCAGAGGAAAGGGTGTGAACCACTAACCAGGCTTGTTTGCTGGGGCATTTCATGAGATCCTAAACTGTACTGGGAAAAGGACTTGGAGGGCGAAAGAAATGAATGTAGCTACAATTCTTCTGTTACAACTTTTGAAACCTAAAATTGACCTGAACCCCATGATTCGCACCTGGAGAGTTCAGTGCTCTCACCAACATCTCAGTAAAGTCTGGGAGGGGGGATGTGGGGGACAGCATTCATTCCCGTGGTCATTGTGGTTGCCTCCTTATCATGCGGCCACACCATAGCCAGGAGGTGTTGGAGACTGGCCTCTGGTCTAGGGCTGAGTCTCATTCCTCTCAGCTGCTCATGGTGGTCCCAGCCCCCTGACCCCCAAGTCAGGGCAGGATTCAGGAACTCAAGCCTGAGTCCGTCTGGGGATGGCATTCTTCCAGCCAGTCCTTAGTCCAGGGACAGGCCCACTGGGCTGAGGGCCGAGTAAAGAGGTTTTGCTGGGAAAGCGCTGGGAATATCCCTTTGCTCTTTGGAGAAAGCCACAAAAGGAAATGCCCTCTTGTTTCTCAAGATGTTGTCATGCTTGGAGGTGAGGCCTAAAATTTTCCCCATCTCATAAAAAGGCAGAGCCAAGACAGTCATGGGAAAGGGAGCTGGAGTCATTGAATGCTCTGAAGTCTGACCTACTCGTACAATTTCAGTTAGGTGAGTCCATACAGAGTGCAGTCCACTTGCTTACACCTGTCCACGTTGGGCTTCCTTGTATTTACAGCTCAAATCATCTTGACACAGGGAAGCTTCCCTCATATTCTTATCTTTCCTGAAGTCTTGAACTCACTCACATCTCACATTGGCGGCTTCTGTCCTTGGCCGACCTGTGAAGACCAGCAGCAGGTCAAGTAGCTGTGCCCATGGGACTGTGGGTCTGGGTCCCGCCACGCAGGTATAATGCAGTACTGTCAGCAAGAAGTCCAGAAGGAATGTTCTTGTCACTTGTTTTCTAGGGAGTCCTTCAGGTACATTTGCACTTCTCCCATACGTGCCCCGGCCTCCATCCCTTCTCTATGCCATCGAGACAGTGGTCACCTCTGCAGTGGGTGGGAGAATGTGAGCAGGGAGGGACACTGGAGCCCCCATGTTACCAGAAAGGTTCTGTTTCTCAATGCGGATGTTAATTTTATTATTCATTGATCTGGTACATAGATATATTTTATACTCTTGTGTATCTAATGTGTATCTCACAATAAAAAAGTCTAAGAGGCAGCTGGGATATGAGGTCGGAGAAAAGTGGTACGTGCTCTCCTTAAAGCAACCGCAGCAAAGCACTAGGGAGTCTCACTGCCCTGTCTACTCAGAGGCATTTTACAAGCCTCCTCTGCCTGCAGAATAAACCCACAGCCCTCGGACTCGGGCCCCTGTTGTCTAATCCACCTGCCTTTCTAGACCTTCATCTTTCATTACTGGTGCTTTTTCTGAAACTCCTCCACTCACCCTGGCCACCAGCCCCCCACGCTGCAGATCTCAGCCCAAAATGGGTCTGAGGGGCTCCTCTCTCCATCCACCTTCAGCCACTGTCTGAGCTCTGCTTGGGATGCCGTTGCACCATTTGCCTTTCATCCACAGGCAACTACGCCCATTGCCTGTGGCATGTGTGATGGGCAGCAGCCAGCACCCAGAGCCAGTCAGGACCCACCCCTGGGGGTCCCTCCCCAGCTGGGGGATGAACCCAGAGACTGCAGGTTTGAGAACCCCCTCCAGGTTGCCGAGGGATCTGAACTCACAGGCACCGGCAGCCAGACGGCCATGGCCAAGGAAAGTGGGGACGAGGGAGTGAGAACAGAGACAGATCCAGGGCCAGTGTGCCACCAGCAGGCTGTGGCTCTAGGGACCACCTCTAACTTGCAGGTCTTGCAGCTGAGACAGAAAGAATTTTGATTCTGTGGCTTTAATACCAAGCTCAGCTCTCTGGGTCCTTGAAGTCAGCCCCACTTCAAGCCAAAGATTTGAGACCTTTAGACATTGTGAGGAATGAAAACATGATCAAATGCAGGGCAAATGGGGACTTGAGTCTGCACACCGAAGGAAGGAAGCTGCCAGGAAGGCATCGTATGCGCAGGGAGGCTGGGACGGGCAGACAGGTGGTTGATGAGTTTGCGTTCCCGTTAGGGGGCCTTGCCCGCTGCAGCTGGGGACTGTGCTTTGCCGTGAGCCTGGCATCTGCCCTCGAGCCTCTCAGAGTGACTTTTCATCCCTAATAGTAATCTGAGCAATGGACTTTTGTGACAGATCCTGGGGCACTCCAGGCCACCACCCAAGGCACTGCTTTTCCGTCATCCAGGTGTGTGGGAAGCCAATTAGCAACCAGCAGGCTGCTTGGAGAACACAGGCCCGGAGCACAGAGGCACTTACCACGCATCGGGAGAGAAGTCTGAAAACACGGCGTTGGCCTCTACAGCCCTGTGTGCCGAGATGCTTGCATCTGTCACTTTCTGAACTGCTCCCTTTTTCTCCCCCTAGACTCCAGGCTGGTCACACTACCTTTCTTCAGCCGTCCTAAACATTCTTGATGGAGTCACGGCTTTCTCTTAAGTTCAGCAGGTCCCCTGAGACTCTCTCGAGACCCGAGTGCACATTGGTCTGGAGGGGGAAGCGATCCATCCCCTTAGAGACTTCTGCATACACCCTGTCCCCGCTGTGAGGTGACGATTTTACCAGTATAGCCCTCCCAGAGCGCATTGTCACCTACAGCATCTGGAGCGCTTGTGGTGACCACTTTAGACCCACTTGCATGCTAAGAGCCGTCGGTGGGAGTGGCTCAGAAGAAAAACTATTTCCAAAACGAGCATCGGCAGAGTGGTGGAAATGATTGAATGTGAGTGAAAGACAAGCAAAAAGGAGGAATGGAAAGTACAGGAGAATTTGAGCCCCCGCACACCAGGAGGTTGGTAATCTCCATTCACCGACATGGTGCTGGGAGAGACAGATGTCTCCCTGAGGCAAGGGAAATTGACAGGTGTCAGAAAAATGTGGAGGACAACTGTCATCTTTGCCATCCGGAATCAGGTCACCCTTCTGGCAAGTCAGAACCCTACGTTTCCTCCAGTGCTCTCACAGAGCCAGTGAGGTGACCTTGAACGTGGCAGTATGGGAGCTGCCGCAGCCATCTCGCCACCACATGGGACCTGAGAAAGACGAGCAGGTGGAGGCAGCAGAGATGGACAGAGAGAGCCCAGGAATGCGTGGACGGAGTGAGCCCCGGAAGCAAGCTCTGCTGGCTCCACTCCGAGCTTTCCTGTTACATGGGCGGCCAAACATATTCCCTTTCTTGATTAAAAAAAAGGAAAAGAAAAGAAAACTTTAAATGGTGCAGCCACTGTAGAAAACAGTTTTGCGATTCCTCAAAAAAAAAATTAAACACAGAATTACCATATGACCCAGCAATTCCACTTCTGAGTATACACCCAAAAGAACGGAAAGTGAGACTCGAACAAATATTTGTACCCCAATGTTCATGATAACATTATTCACAAAGTCAAAAGGTAAAAACAACCCAACTGTTCATTAACAGTTCAATGGATACACACAATGTGGTCTGTAAATACCATAGAATATTATTAAATATTTAGCCATCAAGAGAAATGAAATTCTGACACCTGCTACAATACCCATGGACCTCGAGAGCATTATGCCATGAGCAATGAGCCAGACACAGATAGACAAATAGTGTATGATCTCACTTAGAGGTACTTAGAATAATCAAACTCACAGGGACAGAAAACAAAATATGGTTACTAGGGGCTGGGGGAGGGGGAGAGAGTTATTGTTTAATAGGTACGGATGTTGGGGATGATGAAAAAGGTTTAATAAATCCTGCCTTAGACACTCAGTTTCTTGATTTGGGAAAAAAAAAACATCTCTACTTTGTCAAAAGTTCAAATTTTCAAAGTTATACACAGCATCAGGTTTTTCAACATCAGTGCTGTGATCACCATAGTGTTGGAAATATCGTGGTAGCCTCAAAAACCCTGGCAAATGGCCTTGTAACAAAATGCAGCGTTACAGGAGGTTACCTTCACCAATCATTGGTACACCATAACCGGGGTCTCTTCCTTCTGTACTCAGGGTCATTTGAGACTTATTGCAAACACAACTGTGGTATCTGGCCTGAGAATGTCAAAGGGTGACAAAACTTCTAATCTTCATCAAGGGAACAATTAAGTCCACCTGGCACAATGTGACCTATTGTAACAGCTCTGAGTTGGTGCCGATGGGTTTGGAATGCTCCACTTTGGAATCCATTCCCTATGTCGTTGAACCTGCAGGTAGAGCCTGGTGAATTCTTCCAAGGTCTAGGGAGGAGCTGGTGCCGTAGGCTTCTGGGAATTTCCCAACTGTGTCTCTCTGAATGCAGGCTGCCAGCCATCAGATTCCACCAGGGTCACACTATCCCCATCCAGCAGCTCCTGGGATTTGCAAAAACACAAAAGCAACTTTGCACCAACATTGCATCTGAATCCAGAGCAAATGCCACCTGGCCTCTCATCGAAACCTGAGGCCTCTGCCTGGCCCAGAGGGACACATGGGTACCCCAAGCTGCATTCTGACCCTTCATGCCTGTGATGCGGCCGTGCCTCATGTTCCATTCCTACTTAGCCAACTTGCTCCCATGCAAGCCCCTGTCATCATTTATCCGTTTAATGTTCTCAACTCCACAGTGTTCTATCTTCCCTCTACTGCTTTACCCTACTCTTGCCTTTGGTCCACGGTGTCGTCAGGAACCACACCACCTTGAAACCAGCTCCCCTGGGCCATCCTTCCTTATCTTCCCTGGTCTCGTACCTGGTTCAAACACCAGCTGAGGCACTTACCACCTCAGTGATCTTGAGTCATTCATTCAAGGGCTGTGAGAAGTGAGCCAACTCCTCTCACAGCCTCATTAGTTTATTCCTTCATTTGTTTATTCAGCAAATGTTTGTTTCACTTATAGCACCAGGAGTTCAAGGATAAGAGAGGCACAGTCCCTGCTCTCAGGGAGCTTATAGTCTATGCTGTGCACCAAATTGTCTCCCCAAGTTCAGAGAGGCCCAACCCACAATGTGACCATAGTTAGAGATACGGCTTTTAGGAGGTAAAGTTAAGTGAGGTCGTAAGGCTGGGATTCTAATTCAATGGGATCGGTGACATTACAAGAAGAAGAAGAGACACCAGTGCTCCCTCTGGTTCCGGAAATGCACAGTGGAAATGCCCTAGGATACCTCAAGGAGGCAGCCTTCCTTCTGCAGGCCACAAAAAGAGCCCTCACCAGGGACCAAACCGTGCTGGCAAGAGCAGACTAAGACTGTCTAGTCTTAATCTAGGGTTCAGGCCAGTGAACAGGCAATTCTAACACAGAGTGGGAAATGCCAGGGGACAAGGACCAAGGGCTTTGAGAACACAGAAGAGGGACACCTGTATCAGTCTTGGGGACTGAACAAGGCATTTGGGAATCTGAGGGAATAATATTTGCCAAGGTTCAGAGGGGAGAGAGATCCTGACATGTTCCAGACATGGCAAGCGGTTCAACAGAGATAAGAATGCCCTATTTATAAGGTGATTGAGAAGTTTGAGGAGGGAGAGTGAGTGATCAGTGCATCATTTATAGGATGGAATCATTCAGAGGCCTCACAGGAGTACCCACAGGTGTACTCACCTATGGCTCTGGTAAAGGTGAGGACATGTACGACAGGAATAAAGAGAACGAAGGCAACCAAAGAGTGGTCAGAAAACTCCCAGGCACAGACCCCCGCCGTCATGTGCATTTGGTCTTCAAATTATTGCACAAACCACCATATGTGTGCATGCTACCTTGATTGCAAGGAGGACCTGGCAAAAGTTTACAGTGGGGGCTCTCAGAGGCAGACCCAGCTGCATCGCTGGTTAAAGCAGACGTACACCATCCATCTGTACATCTCTAACCAGTGCAGACAAGCCAGCCCAGCGCCTCCAGCACAACTGCAAGCTTTAAACAGCACCTTTTAAATCACTGTCTAGCTCATCTCACCTTTGTCTCCTCCGGTAATCACTACCAGACAGAGTGACCAACCGTCCTGGTGTGCCTGGGACTGAGGTCTTTCCAGAAGACAGGATTTTCAGTAAGAAAACCTGGAGAAATAGGGGAAACGGCCTTATCTCACATGAGACATAAGTGTGTTGCAATCTGACGAGCGCTGCGAGCTGCATGTAGAGATGCTGCGGGGAGGGGGACACGAGAACTGTGCAGTGAGCACCTCCCGCAAAGTCCTCAGTGGGAACTGGAGGCCACACACTCTGCCTCCTTACCCTTTGGGGTGGGCCACTCTGAACTACAGTCACAAGTGTCCCAAAGGGCTCCACCACCTTGAGCCACGGTGATGTCCTGTCTTATTCCCCCACCTCCCCCCCAGTGTTCCCTGAGGCTGCCTCCCTTGCATGCAAATCCTTGACTTCAGGGTCACCGAGGCAGCCCAGGCAAATGCATGCTGCAGAGGACACTTGGCACTCCGTAGAGTCACGAAACAGGATAAGTAGGGAAATGGCATCATCACTTTTATATTTATTAAGAATATAAACAAAAAATCCCTGCCTTCATGAAGCCTCCGCCTGGGGTAGGAGGCTGTGCTAGGCGGAATACCGGCTCCCCGAAGATGTGCCAGCCGGAATTCCTGGAATCTGTGAATATGGGACACGCCAAAGGGGAATTAAGATTCCAGTTAAATTAAGGCAGCTAATCTGCTAACTTTAAAATGAAGAGATAATCCCGAATTATCCAGGTAGAGTCAATGTAATCCCAAGTGTCCTTAAGAGATGGAAAAAAGAGGCAGCAGTGTTTTCAGAGTCAGAAACAGAGACAAGGAAGGCAGGTGTCAGAGTGACCTGGTGGCTTTGAAGACAGAGGAGAGTCACAAGCCAAAGAATACAGGCAGCTTCTAGAAGCTGGAAAAGGCAAGAAAACAGATTCTGCCTCCAGAAAGGAACACAGCCTTGCCAACACCTTGAATTTAGTGAGATCCAGAGAGACTCATTTTGGACTTTGAATTCCAGAATTATAAAAAAAAAGATCTATTGTTCTAAGCAACTAGGTTTACAGTGATTTGTTACAACAGCAATAGGAAACTAATACAGGAGAAAAGGGAAAAAACAAAATAATTGAAAATATTTTGTAGCACTGTAAATTAAAAATCTACTGTATAAAACGGTGATAAATGTCATGGAGAAAAATGAAGCAGCAAAGTGGGACAGGAGGAGGCGGGGGTGGAGGGAGATGCAACGGACGCAGCTCAGGGCTCCAAGTCCTGCCGTCAGCATGCAGATGACCCATGGGGCAGCGTAGCAGCGCATTTGGGGACATGCTCGAGTCTCCCTTCCTTTGACTTTTCTGTCACAGCTCTCCACTTGATCCCAAAGCCCAACACCTAGGGCATCTCTGGGATCATCATTTGGAGCTGGCATTAAGTATCGTGTTCATCTCCACCCAAGGTGATTGATTCCATTTGTGGCATGGAGCTAACAGCTAACATACTCACTTTCGATAGCCTCAGAATTTCCTAAGATGCTCTCATGCACAACAAGAAATCTTTTATGCATTTGCTTGGAGTTCACAAACTTTGAGGGACACAGCCCATTCTCAGTTGGACACCTCTTTTCTGTTTGCTTCAAGATCAAGGTCTGATGCGAGTTTCTCAGTGTGGAAGCCCCCAGAGGCAGCGTGACTGCCGTCCACCTGTTCAACAGCAGAGAACCTGCTCACCTTCTGATGGGGAGAGCACATTCAAATTTGTCACCAGTTGGGTGCAGTGGCCTGTGCCTGTAGTTCCAGCTGTTTGGGAGGCTAAGGCAGAAGGATCGCTTGAGTTTAGGAGTTCAAGACCAGCCTGGGCAACACAGTGAGGCCCTGTCCCTAAAAAAAATGAAAATAAAAATTGTTACCAGCGGCTGAGGAGCTGCTTGGCTGGAATCTCAGTCCCCATCCTCCTGAGTCAACGCATTCAGCATTTGTGCGCGGATGACACCACCTGTTGTTATCTGTTTGGTGGGAATCCATTCTGGTTACCAACAAGACATTGGGGTAGCTGCAAACAGGCCGTAGATAAGCGGGCTTCCAACACATGGCCCTTTATTGGGGTTGAAACAGCTCAAAGGGGCCCAAACTCACAGACACCCCAAAGGGGCAGAGAGGCCCACACTGAACTCCTGTGTTTTCCCAATGCGACGTAATATACTAAATCAAGTGCGACTGTGGCTCACAGGGAAGCATGCAGCTCCTGCTGGGTTACTCTCTGACGCAAAGCAGGCGCGGTGCTGTGGGTTGAACGGTGATCCCACAAAATATGTCTGAATACTAACTCCTGGTACCTGAGAATGCGACCTTATTTGGAAATAGAGTCTTTGCAGATGTAATCAATCTAAATTGAAGTCCTACTGGCCTAGGGTGGGCCCTAAATCCAAGGGCCGATGTACTTATAGGGGAGGGAGGTTTGGAGACAGAGACACAGAGAAGAGGAGAACGCCATATGAAGACTGAGGCAGGGATTGGAGTGATGCAGCCACCAAAAGCCACCAAAAGCTGGAAGAGGCAAGGAAGGACTCTCCTCAGAGCCTTTGGAGAGAGTGTGGCCTTGCTGACACTTTGATTTCAGAGTCTGGCCTCCTGAACTATGAGACAGTAAATTTCCATCGTTCTAAGCCACCCAGTTGAGGTACCTTATTTCGGCAGCTCTCAGAAAGTGATGCATGAAGTAATCTAGGTGTTCACACCTCATCGGTGAGCAGCAGAGGCTGAAATCCTGCCTGCAGTCCCTTCAAAATAGGAATTGTCCTCTGTTGAGGCAAAGTGACCTAGAACCAGCCACTCATTAACCAGCTAAAACATTTCATCAGAGGCTGATGAATCTGCTGTCCACCCCCTCCCCAGACCGGAAGCGAAGGCAGGACTTGGCTACCTTTTGTTTTCATCACCTCCTTGCTTGTTGCTCAGTGGGTCTTCCCCCCACTTCTACCACACTCACGTGGCAGGGGCCCTGGGTCCCCTGCCCCCACTCCAGAGTTGCCCTCCAAAGTCTTCCTATCCCACACCTTTCGTGGTCAAAGAGACACATCCAGCCCAGGAGGGAGGGCTAGAAGGCTGCCCCTATTTCCAGATGACGCGGACAGTCTTCTGGATATAATATTCACCGTGAGCAGCCACAGGCGTGCCTAGCCCAGATCAGGCACTCACCGTGCGCTGCCTCGGTGAAGGCGTCCTGTATTTTGGCCCGTTGCCCGCAGTGGGAACTCACACCAAGCAGTGTGCACGGGCACACACGGGCAGCCAAGCTCCCCTCTCTTCCCCATTTACCTCTCTCTCCTTCCCCCATTACTGCATGGGCAGTGCTGCGCGACAGAGATGTTTCTAAGCAAACAGATCCTGCAGTGCCTTTCCGATGGCTTTTGTTCGTGTAGTAGCTTTCTGAGCTCTCCAGAGATCATCATTCTCCGCAGGTCGGTTTGCCCAGTGGAAAATTTTCCTCTGTTGAGTGAGGCAAAGTGACCTAGAACCAGCCACTCATTAACCAGCCAAAATATTTCATCAGAGGCTGATCAATCTGCTGTCCACCACGCCCAGACTATCTCTTGGATTTTATAAAGGGATTTGGGCACGACCCCAATGTTAGTGATAATATCAAGGAAAATGAATTGCACAAAGCCTTGAGCCACGTTTTAGAAATTCTGTCTTCCACCACTAGGTGGTAGTGTTTCCACAGCTTGCGCTCCCTTACCTCGCAATTTTCTGGGAGTGGCCCCAAGGGACAAATGAGTTTTATTCTCTGCCTATTTAAGGAGAGAAAAATTCTCACTATTAGCTGCTCTAAAACTAAAATCATTATTTTGACATGTGTCCTCTAATATTATCCTGAAGAGGTACAATTCTCAACTAGTTTGGGAAGGTTTATTTCATTGCTTTAAATCAAGTGTTTTGTGGGTGTATTAATAGACAATCTATTTAAATTAATAGACTAATTTTTAGAGCAGTTTTAGGCTTACCTAAAAACTGAACAGAAAATACATTAATTTTCCAAATACTCTTTGCCACCTACACAGTTTCCCCAATGATGAACATCTTGCAAGAGCGTGGTACACTTGTTACAATTGACGAGCCAATATTGATACATTGTTATTAATTAAAGTCCATAGTTTACATTAGGGTTCATTCTTTGTGTTGTACATTCTGAGTTGTGACAAATGTTTAATGACAGGTGTCCATTATAGCAGTGGTCCCCAACTTTTTTGACACCAGGGACCAGTTTCATAGAAGACAGTTTTTCCACAGGACCGGGTCGGGGGACGCATCACCACCTCGACTCCACCTCAGAACACCAGGCGTCGGATTGTCACGGGGAGCACGCAAGCTGTCTCCCTCGTATGCACAGTTTGCAGTGGGGTTCCCGCTCCCGGGAGGGTCTGATGTTGCGGCTGGTCTGAAGGGGCGGGGCTCGGGCAGCGATGCGAGCGATGGGGAGCGGCTGTGGGTGCAGGGGGGCTTCCCGGGCTCTCCTGCTGCTGTGCACCCGGTTCCCGGGGGGCTGCAGTCGGGTGCGGTCCACAGCCCAGGGGGTTAGGAACCACTGCATTATAGTATCGTATGGAGCAGTTTCGTTCCCCTAAAAAGCCCCTGGGCCCACCTATTCTTCTCTTCCTCCCCCTCGCCCCCATCAGTGGTCACTGATCTTGTCACTGTGGCCCCAGTACAGTTGAAATTATACAGCATGTAGCCCTTCCAGATTGGCTTCTTTCACTGAGCAATGTGCATTTACCATTCCTCCTTGTCTTTTTCTGGCTGGATAGCTCGTTTCTTTTTATCACTAAATAATATTCCATTGTATGGGTGTAACAGAGTTCATTTATCCATTCATCTATTGAAGGACATCTTGATTGCTTCTAAATTTTGGTAATTATGAATAAAGCTGGTATAAACATTTTTGTGTGGACATAGGTTTTCCATTCATTTGGATAAATACCGAGGAATGCAATTGCTGGATCGTATGCTAAGACTATGTTTATTAGGCAACTTTCATCCCAAGGGGTGGCTAATGGAAAGGAATACTCTGAACGTTTTCATCACAACACCATCTGCAGCACTGGGGCTCGGGCTGTTTTCTAAGGAAAGTCTTTATTGTTGCTGACATGGAAGGGAGGTGGGCACAGGAGTCCTGCAAAGGGACCTTCCATTGTAGAAAAAGAGGCCACCCCACTCTGCTCACTCGATTGACAAGGAAGTGGACCTGCCTTCCACATGCTACATGAAGAGTCTACATTCAAAGTAGAAAATAAGCCCCCGCTCTTTCTTCTGGCCACAGCTAACAAACTCAAGGGAAATGGTTTTAGTAGAAGGAAAAACATCTATGCTTATAAAATAAAACGGCAGTGTGCTTCCACATTGTAGCAGGGGGCTTGGTTTCTCAGGTGACTCAGAAGCACCCAAATGAGCCCTCAAGAATATTTGCGGTGGGGAGACAGGAGGCCCTCCGGGTATAGCTTGCATGCGGATTCAACCCACCCCAGACCCAGCTTACTAAAGATACGAAACCCAAACAACTAATGAACTAGTATGGCTTTTGACGGGGTGAGTATCTCCTCACAGATAAAATGTAGCTACGAGAACCTAGAAGAGTCCCCCAGGGTCAGGCTAAGCAGAGGATTAGGGTTGAAATGATTAATCGAAGCTTCTATATAAGGAACAACCTATACAGGTGCCCCAGTTGATGTACGTGTGTGCAAGCAAATGCACACATGTGTGCATAGACATATGCACACGCATGCATGCATGCATATAAATGCATATACACACATTCTCATATTCATGTTCATGTGCATACATTCACACATGCATACACATGTATACAGAGGTACCTACTTATGCACCTGCATATATACACTAAACATATAAACACATACATGATACATGTGTGCATGTGTGCCTTATATTCCTACATACACGATCCACATGCACAAATATGCGTGCCACACATTTACACACATGCACATAATACACATATAAACACATACATATATACACACAGACGTTCACACATATATACATTCATACATATATACTGCACAGAATAGAGCAAAAACTCAGATGGCTCTTCCAAGGAATGGAACAAACTATCTGGCAGAAGCTAGGACTTTTCCTATTGATACAGACATCACAAGTAAAGCCCTTTCCTTCAAGCATTTTGGGGGTCCATGGGCTGACAGCTGGCCCACCCCTATACTGCAGTGGGACAGTTCCTTCACTCATCACTCCATCCCCTCTGCATAGAGCCGCCACTCACCTTGGGAAAACTGTCTCCCTCAGCATCAAAGGAAACGCATGCTAGCTGTCTAGTCCTTCTTAGGCAAATAAAGGCTATGACAACAGACACACAAGGAGAACAAACAAGCTAAAGAGAAAGACCAAGACAAATAAACAGGTAAAACTGTTTTGGAGGCTACAGAGATAATTAAGTGACACCCTCCCCCAACATTTTTAATCAAATTAAAACTCCAGAGAGATCTAGATAATGAGGCAATGGTTTAAGAACAGGAAATCTATGAAAAGAGGAAAGAGAAGAAGGAAGCTCTTAAAGATTAAACATATACTTGCTCAACTAATTGGTAGTGACAGGAAGTGGAGGAGTGGGAGCTTGGGCACGGAGGCCGGGGTGGGAGAGATTTCAAAGCAGCAGGAGGGAACTTTGGGGAGGAAGGATATGTTCACTCTCTCAAACCTCATCACACTGTGCAGTTCAAATATGCTTAGTTTATTGCAAGTCAGTTACATCTCAATAAAGTGGTTTAAAAAATATGTTTGCTCTCCCAAATCATACAATAACTGGAAAATCAATGTGAATTCGAGGACATTGACTAGAATGTAAAGCAAAGAGACCAACTTTTGGGTCTCTTTAGGACTCCCTAAGGCAGAGGAGAGATGGACATCTCACTGGCACATTTAGTACTCATGGAAGATTGTCTGAAATGCATACGATACAAGCATTAGTGCAGAATCATTTATTTATTCTGCAGAATAAATACAAATTTATTCCTGAATGAAGCCAGGTTGAGGACTACACTGGCTGCTCCTGCATTGAATTGCTTTAATGTACCACCCAGTGCTTGGCTAATGTCCCCCAGCTTGCATTGGTAGAAACTCTGAGAAGCAGCCTTAGAAAACTTGCTCTCCTGTTTATTGGAGGGGTGTTGTCAATCACCCATTCACTCCTTCGTTCATCCATTCATTCCTCCTACAGTCAGCTATCAGGTGCTTAGTGTTGGGGATGCAAGTGTAATTACAGGAAGGTGCCTGCCCTCAAATCACACAGACACAAATATCAAATGTCTGCTGTGTGCCTGGCATCATGCCAGGGACAAGGAGACCGCCAGAGTTCCTGTTCCCTGGAAACTCGCAGTTGGTGGAGAAGAAAGACGATGAAGTGTTGTAATGAAGCAGGATTTGTATTTGATAAATGTAGTAAAGAGGGCATTCTATAGGGGACCACAGACTTTGTTAGGGAATTTGATGATCCTACTTGGATGCCTGATCCTTGGAAAAGTTTCTGGTGATGAACTTGAGCATGGGATGGAGAAGGCTCCCAAGTCCTCAGCTCTGGTCCTGAGTGAAGGGTTCAGTCATGAGGGAGCTTATGTGATCCATGTAAGAAATGACACAGTCCTGAGCTAAGGGACTGGAGGTGAGAGTAGAGGAAAGGGGATAGGACTTGGCAACTGGCCAGAGTGGGCAGGCAGGTGGGTGGGGGGGTGTGTAAGCTAGAGGGAGCAGTCCCCAGGGCTCCTGGGTCCCCACCCCCACCCATGAGTGAGCAGATTCTGATATAAAGGAGAACAGAGCAGAATGAGCAGGTTTGATGGGAAAGATGATGGCTTTCATTTTGGCCTTTGGAATTTGATGTGTTCTTGGAAAACTTGCCGTGTTTCTGACCTGGGTAAAGCCCAGTAAGTTCCACAGACAGAAGTCACAGTCCAGGGGTCAGAGCAAGATAGTCCGGGTGGAAGCAGCTGTCTTTGGTGGAGCCATGTCCATTCTATGCATAGTGGCCTTACTGGGTCAAGGTCTCTATGTCGGAAGGTGATGATGACCTACATTCAATGGGATGAGTGAAAAATACTAGGACTTCTGATTTATTGGGTTTTGTCAATAGAAAGAAAGAGAAAAAAGAAAATAAAACAAAAGAAAAAAATTATTCCCTACTGCTTTGTCTTGTGGTTGACCCAGGTGCACACTCTTACTGCAGGAGCTGGACAGGAAGTTGTCCTGGGAGTGCATTAGGCCTCCTGATGGGCACCTGGGCTCCAGGTGGTGTGGGTTGACACGGCTCCACCCATCTCTGCTTCCGGAATTTTGCTGTTATTGCAAATCCCAAATTTCCATGAAGAGGATTTGAGAATTTTAATACCTAGTTTTTAACAGAGCTAAAATCCTCCCAGAAATGGACATGTGCCTTACAAAGATGCCTGCTAAGGAATGGTAGGAAGGTATTTCTTTTTATTATGATGATTTATTTTTGTTTTTTAGAGACAAGGTCTCAGTCTGTCACCCAGGATGGAGTGCACTGGCATGATCATAGCTCATTGCAGCATCAGACGCCTGAGCTCAAGTGATCCTCCTGCCCCAGCCTCCCAAGTAGCCAGGACTGCAGATGCACGCCACCATGCCTGGCTAATTCTTTTTAAAATTTGTGTAGTGCTGAGATCTCACTACATTGCCCAGGCTGGTCTTGAACTCCTGGCCTCAAATGATCCTCCTGCCTCAGCCTCTCAAAGTGCTGGAATCATAGGCATGAGCCACCATACCCAGCTGGAAGATATTTCTAAAGAAGCAAACAGAGATCAATGACAAGAGAGGGACAGAGGTGACACCTCTCCGCTCTGGCTACGAGCAGGAACCAGCCAGGTTATGGTGTTTGAGCCATGGTGGTGGTTTAAAATAAACAAATAAACTAACTTAAACCTGCTCATACAGGGTCCACGTGCCATTTAACAATGAGCGAGAAAGTAACCACTTTCTCCCAGGAAATTGCACGATAAGAATACTTTGAAAACAGAAGGTTGGAAAGATTTCTGTCATTAAATGATTTTATTGCCGAAAAACGAGGTGCGACATCTATAAAAGGTCTCATATCTCACACTTTAAAACTTGGAAACAATTTTCTAAGCTGTTAAAAAGCTCCCAAGGGGTTCTGTGGGTTTTAAAATCCATTGGTGAAACATAAAAACGACAACCTCCGCTTACTTTGTAAGACCTACTCATTGACATCAAGGAGCATGGACATTTGTTGACTGTAAGTACAGTACACAATGCCACACGTGGTTTGCCATGACTTTCCAAAAGGATGGAGCATGTTTAATTACATTACCAAGACATTGTTAGCAAGTAATTGAGAATAACACAAGATTTTTTGGAAAACAAAATCCTTTTGATTCTAAATAAATAAAATATATTTTTTCATTAATATATTTAATAAATATTTACTGAAAGCTCGCTCTATACCCAGGACATTCTAGGCTATGCAGGGCAGTCATCAGGATAAAGACCTTGCCACACTGAGCTTCCATTCTCGAGGAGACAGGAATAAAAACTCAAGACACATTTAAATTTGTGTTTATGTCTCTTTTCTTATACTTCCAAAATTCCTATTTCTATTTAAGTTTTATAACATGCGTTGAATATATTATGAATGGGGGAGAGACAGATAATTCATAAATAAGTGTATTTTTAATTGTGCATCATATGATGTACACAATTTCATAATATGTTATTACATACATTACATGCCTATATTTCTACATTCATATATGATGTATGAACATGTATTTATATACCACACTATATAGTATATAGTAGATACTATAGATTATAATTATATTGTAGTATGTGTTATATTATACATATATATACACACAAATACTATATTTGTTTACATCTATTGATATGTATGCACATATTATAATTTTATCAAATAGCATTATAAGCAAACATTTACACGTTACATATTTGTGTGTTGCATGTGTATATTTACAAGTTAGATACATATGTCATACACATACTACATTCGTGTGTATATATAACACTCCTATATTTTTCTAGTCCATCTGCTCTCCCGCTTTCCTAGATTACTTCACATTTTCTTCTCTTGCCTTAAACGCTCAATGTCGCCTTGCTTGTCCTCACGGCGGCTTCCTATTTCCCTGGGATGATCTAAGCAGCAACAGGGAGCTCTACCCAGCCCTGCCCCCCCCCCCATTACATCACCCCCCACCAGCACCCAGGTGGTGCACGGTGTGCTGCCTTCTCTCAGTGACGATGAATGGATTCATTCTTCCACCTGGGCCCTCCTGTCCACTCACCGGGTGCCCTCCACGTCCTTCTGCACGGAGGTGGCTCTAGAAACTCCCCCCCACCTGGTCATCAAGCTTCCCTCTCTGCTGGCTCATCTCCATGCGCCCACAGACATGGGTGCCTTCTCCCCTCCGTAAACAAACCTCACCCTTCCCTCGCCGCACTTTCCCAACATCTACGCTCTGTTTCTCTGTCCCCGCTACAGCGCAGCTTCTTGAGAGAGTTGCTGAAACTCATCATCTCCAATTTTTCGTCTCCCAGTTAGGTTTTTACCTCCCACAATTTCTCCAAAATTTCTCTTACCAAGGTCAGTAATGACTTCCACACTTGGAAATCCAAACTCACTTTCCCATCCTCCTTAAAACTGACCTTTCAGCAGCCCTGGACACGGGCTGTCTCTCCTCCGGGAAGCCCTTTCTGGCCTTGGCTTTCAGGACGTCCCCTGCCTCGTGGTTCTCTAGCCGCTCTGCCCTCCCTCCCCAGGCAGCACTGCTGACTGACGTCTGAGCGTCACTGTGCCTTCGGTTCACACCTCCCACTGTCCTCATCTGCAGCCACACTCACTGCCTAGAAATCTCAATAGCCCGGTGGCTTCAGATGCCATCTAGCCCCCAATCTCCCAAATGTCTGACTCCAGCCTTCTCCTCTGAACTCAAGACCCTCTAGCCAGCTACCTCGCTGACAGTGCGCTTGTACCTGTTAGGGGGCTCTCCAGCTTGAATTGCCTCGAGGTGAGCTAATGACAGCTGCCCCGACTTGCTCCTCTTGCAGTCCACTGTATCCAGGTTAGCTCCTTCCTCATAGCGGCTCAGGCCAAAGTCTTGGAGTCAGTCTTGACACCTCTTTTTCGTTAAGTATGGCAGATAAAGTAATGTCCCCCAAAGATGTCCACCTCCTCACCCCAGAACCTATGAATGTGCTACCTTTCACATACGGCAAAAGGGGATTTGCAGATGGGGTTAGATTAAGGCTCTGGAGATGGGGAGATTATCCTGGGTCATCCAGATGGACCCAGTGTAATCACAAGAGTCCTCATCAGGGGAGGGAGGAGGGCCAGGGTCAGGGGAGATGTGACAATGGAAGCAGAGGCCGATTGGTGACATGTGACTGTGAGCCGAGGATGTGGTAGATGCCAGACTCTGAACAAAGGCAAGGCAAGGAACTCTCCTCAGAGTCTCCAAAGGGACACAGCTCTGCTGACCCATTTTAGACTTCTGCCTTCTGGAACTACATACATTTGTGTTGTTTTAGCCGCTAAATCTGTGGGAATTTATTGCAGCATTCACAGGAAACTCATACACTAAGGAAATCCTGTCTGCTGAGCCTTCAAAATATAAGAAAGAATCTTATCGCTTTCATACCAACCTCAGATCTTCCACCCCAATCCAAGTTCCCACCATTTCTCACTCGGATTATGGCCACCGCCTCCTGACCGGTCTCTCGCTTCCACCCTAGTCCCCACGCAGTGCACTGTGCACACAGCTCCTGAGTGGGTCTTCCCCACAGTCCTGAGAAAGTGTGATCATGTCAGTTACTTTCTGCTCAAACCCTCCACTGACTCCCTGTCCCAGTGAGGGCGAAGCCCAAAGTGCTTGCTGTGCCCTACGATGCCCTATATGATCTGACCATATTGCATTGCTGAACGCAACACTACTCACTCGCCCCAGCCCCAGAAGAAACCCATGACAGCCCCTGCACTATTCCTTCAACAGGCTCAGCAGCTGCTGCCCCAGGGCCTTCGCACTTGCTCCTCTGCCGGGATGCTCTTGCTAGAAGTAGACATGGCACTCTCCCCTTTCCCCATGGTCTTCCCTGGTTGCCCTAGCTGAAATCAGCTCCTCCACCCCGCCCCTGCATTTCCAATCACTCTTCTTTGCTTTATTTTTTGTTCCTTAATACTTATCACCATACATAGCATCAATATCTATGTGTCGTATTTACCTATTTTATTTATTGTCCATCTGTCCCCTTCCATCTGTGACCACCATTAGAAAGTACACTCCATGATGGCAGAGATTTTCATCTGTTTTGTGTACTGTTATAGCTCCAGCATCTGGGCACTGCCCTGCACACAGCATCCCAATGAGAGTAGGAGTCCCCAAGTCAGAGTCAGGACGAGGTCAGACCTGGACGAGGCTGGCTTAGTGCCGTCACTTCAGCCCTCCTCCCGGTAAGTAGACAAGCACTAAGCCAACATTGCTCAACACACCAGGTGTTGTTAGATGTTATTAGCAGCTAAGATACGGCTCCTTGGCTATAATGTGGAATCAAAGAGGGAACCCATCACAGCAGTAAAAAACAATCCCTGAGGAAGGACACAGGGAGAAATAGTAAGTCCATCCTACCACAACCCCTTAAAGGAAATCTCTCCTGTTGGAATAATGACATTTTGAACAATGAAAGTTCACTGAAAATGCAGGGGTACCTAACTTTCGGGAGTGGACACCCATAGGCTTATGTGCCCAGCCCCGACTTCTGATGGCCTTGAGATGACCCAAAAAGACAGCGTGGCTTCTGGACAACACCACGGTCCAGCTCCGAATTCCTCCCCAAGGCCAGGCTTTACTCCTGCCTTTGGCTTCCATGAGATGTCCTACATCCTCAATTTAAATTCTTTCCTATTTAAACTGGCTTCAGAGGTTTTGGTTACTTGCAATGAGAAGAATCCTAACTCACGTAAAAGTCACACGAGTATCAACACATTTAAAAGAGAACTTAGGGAAATGTCAAACTCAGCGAACTTCCTTTCCAAACTTGGAAAGGCAAAGTAACCAGATTGCAATATTTTCCCCAAAACCAAATTTATAACTGGATTTCTGAATTAAATACCATCAGACAACCATCAAAAATAGCAGGAATTTTTAAGAGTTTGTTTTCAAAATGAACCTTGAGTAGGGAAAAAAGATTCCTTTCTCTAAAACAAACAAACAAAACAAGAACAACAACATACATGATATTTTTATTCATTTTATAGGTGGTAACAAAATAGAAACTTTTCATTGAATTATTTAAGGGGATTATTCATTTCAGCAGTCTTTGGAACTGTTCATTCTTTGTAAAAGCAAACATGCAGAAAGTCAGCAATTTGCCTTCCACCTTAAATAAAATTTTTAAATGTCTATAATTTCTCAGAATGTGCAGAAATGCCTTTGGTTCAGTTAATAAGCTTTCAGCAAGTGCCTACTGCACGCAGCCCCCTTCAATTTCCAAACAAAATAGGAAGTAATTGAAAGTATCCTAGAGTCGAACTTTCCCACCTGGCAAATGAATAGGCTAGTGGTTTATTCACAGGCGCGTTTGCATAACTGGGCTGCAATCGATGTAAGAGACAGGTGCTGAGAACAAAAATAACCAAATGTGGCTTTCTGAGCACCTCTCCTCCTTTTATATTTGGAAATTGCAATGGCTGACATGAAGAACTACACAGGAGAGGAAATGAATGGGAGGTGGTAGGATATATAAATTAAAACGTGTGCCCCTCCCTCATTTGTTTTTTTTTTTAAAGAACTGTTGTTCTTTACCTACTTTGGTTCCTCTCCCTTTGGGTATCTGAGGATCTGGATCAAATCAGCTCCTTTAAGCCAATGAGAAGGGAAGGCTCTCTAGTTAGATGTCAAAGCAGGAAACAGGAATAGAGCTTAGGTTCTGTTGCCACAGTTGGTAAGAGAGACACCACTAATGAGCCCCAAGGAATGCTTGAGCAATTTGTACATGTTTTACGGTGGCCCAGCCTTTTAAAAGACTGCCCCCAAGTTCAGTTGATTTCACCCTTAGAAATGTCTGCGATCTATTCAAGAATTATATTTTGCTTAGTTTCTGCCTATGCTGTTGACAGCTCACAGATTCTCTTGTATTTTCCTCCTGGGGAGAGGCCGTTGATGATGCTGTCAGTGTCAGTGACAGCATAAGGGACAGCCTTCTGCCTTTCTTAAACTAAGAAGGCATGGCGAAGGGGCAGTTACTATACAATTTTATTTTCTACGTGGAAAGAGGAATGTGGCGTTGTATTACTAAATATGTCACCTGCAATAAGGCAAGAGTCCTGGGCACCCTGTTGTGGGCGGCATGATGATAATTCCATTTATGGAGAGCTTTCTGTCATTTTGCTCTGATATTTCAAGAGCTCTCTGTCTCCCAAGCACCTTGCCCAGTGCCGGCCCTGGTATCTCAGAGTGTGCCCTGCACAGCTGTGCTGCGGACGCCCAGCTCCCCTTAGGACCAGCATCTCTGCTCTTCGCTTTGAACCTCAAACATCTCTCACCTTCTGCTCTCAATCTCCTTACCTCTCTCTTTCCCCTTCTTGTCCCCTCCTCTTCTTTTCCTCTGCCTTTTTTGTCTCCTCCGTATTTTTTGCCACCACATTTCTTTGGTTCCTTCCCATGTTCCTGTTTCCTGCAGCCCCATGGAGCGGAGGCAGAGCTGGAACGAGATCCCAGTTGGGTCCTGGTTTGCTACTTGCTGCCTGTTTGCTTGTCATTCAATCTCTAGGAGCCTCAGTTCTAAGAATCTGCAGTAATAACACCTGTTGGCGAGGACGGTGTGAGCTAATTTATGTGTACACCTATTAACTGTTTAAGAGCTACACAGAAGAGACCGGTATTACTATTAGGGTCAAACAGATAAGTAATAGGTCTGGTTGGTGAACTGAGAAACATCACCCACTTTGCTGCCTGGGGGACAGGGAGGAGGGAGAGAAGAGAAATGGAATCTGCAGACTTAGAGGGAATGTTTGATTTGGTTTGTATCTGAGTAATGACCAGCTCCATTCCAAAGTCAATCACAGGTAACTTTGCCACTTGCCAGCAGGTTGTACCTGCTGGCTTCTCTTTTAACACAGTGGAGAAAACCAGCTGTGAGGGTTTGCTCTGCCTGCACTTCGGGTTTCTGTTTTGTTAATGCTTTCTTTTCCCTCGAACGATGTGTCCATCAGGCCCACTTTGCGTGCCGTAAGCGGCTTACAGTAAGCCGGCAATGAAAGAAAGAACCCAACACAGACCCACCCAGCAACGGGTTGGCTGGGCGTTGTTTTTCCAAAACTGGTGCCTCATGCCTTTGTTAGCCTTTTCAGAATGCCTGGCTGAGTTTACAGAGAGCTTGCGACTCTGCAGTGTCATCTCCTCTGCTGCATTTAGTCCAACGTCTCTTGGCCTTTTTAAAAAATACCAGCCTTATTGAGACATAATCCGCATACCATAAAATTCATCCCTTAAAGTACAGTCCGGTGATTTCTAGTATATTCAAAAAGTTTTGCAAACATCATCACAATTAATTTTTGAATACTTTCTTCACCCCAGAAAGGAACCCTGACCCCTTTAGCAGTCACCCCCCATTCCTTCCTTTCACAGACACTAGCAACCACTCGTCTACTTTCTGGCTCTATAGATTTGCCTATTCTGGACATTTCAGGTAAATGGAATAATATGTGGCCTTTTGTGACTGACTGCCTTCTTTCACTTAGCAAGTTTTCAAAGTTCATCCATGTTGTGGCGTGTATCAGCACTTCCTCCTTTTTATGGCTAAATGATATTCCACTGGATGGATATATGTGTACTTTATCCATTCATCAGTTGATGAACACGTGGGCTGTTTTCACTTTTTTGCTTTTATGAATAATGATGCTATGTGTACAGATTTTTGTGTGGACATATGTTTTCATTTTTCTTGAAGAGGAATTAGAGGGTCATATGGTAACTTTACATTGAATTTTTTGAGCAATTGCCAAATTGTTTTCCAAAGTGGCTGCACCATTTTACATTCCCACCAACAATGTACTGTGGTTCCAATTTCTCCGCATTCTCACATCACATTCTATTTTGTGAGTTATCTCTGCAGAGCTATTACTACTCCTCCTGGATTTAAACTCGTTAAAGGCACAACGTGCCCTCAGATTGTCATAATAACAACCATAGAACTTGCACATGGAAAGTTCTGAATAAATCTCAGCTATTAGTTGGATATAATTTTCATTATCATTAGTTGCACTTCCAAACTAGAGGGTAAATCTACTTTAGGAGAAAATACAAGTCTAATTTCACATCCTCCAAAGAATCTATCACATAAACAGAGCTATCATTTATTAAGCACTTACTTAATTCTTACCGGATATGACCTCGTTTTTTAGATGAGAAACCAAGATTTGGGTTATTTGTCCAAGTAATTAATGCAAAGATGAAATTCGGACCTAAGTTTTCACTGTATACTGTCCTTCACAAAGAACTAATTCTATTTTGCAGGAAGAGAGAGACATCTGCTCATTTGAAGTCCTCTGTTTTCCCTCTATAAATTCCCCAAAGGAAAGGACCTATGTCTTACTTCTTTTGTTATCTCCTACTGTACATAATATGTAGTGGTAATTCAAAAAATTACTTCTTTATATGAATTTCGGACAACGGCATAATGACTAAGATAAAATATAAAAGTAAGGTATTGTTATCATGGACTAGTTCAATCCTTATTTGCGACTATATCTCATAATATACGGTAGGCATCTAACATTTGCCAACGGCCACAGAGCCATAGCCAGGACCAGATCTCGCCTAAATCCCCCAGAGTTGGCCCATGTGCCTCAAAACGTCACCTCATGGGAACCACAAAAGCGCTGCCTCTCCAGTTATCATCCCAAGGGCCCAAGGGCCCACGACTCTGCCTGGCGCTCTTCAGCTGGCACCAGCTGTCAGAAAAGCGGAACTGGCTTAAGAGGACTTTGCCCCTAACCAACATGGCCACCCTGAGGCTTCGGACTTCAGGCGGCAGAGGGAGGATCACGTGAGGAGAATCCTGTTTCATTATTGGCCTTTACTTCTGGAAGGGCGGGGTGCAACAACCCAACGAGGGCCGGCCTTAAAGGGACCACCGCTAGATCCGCGGGTGGTCGGCCCTCTGGGGGTGCCAAGCGGGGTTTCTGCCCCTCCCTCGCGGAGCGGAGGCGGGCGGGGTCGGCGCTCGGAGGCCGAGTCGTGGGGAGCGGTGGGGAGCGCCGTCAGCCGGCATCCGCGCGATCGTGAGGAGGTTAACCGTGGAGCCGGCAGCCGCGGCGCGGGCTGGGAAGCGGGAGGCTCGGGCGCGCGATCCCGGCGCAGCCGGCGGGGGCGCACGGGGACGCGCGGGCGCGAGTGCGGGGATGGAGGACGGCGTGGCCGGGCCCCGGCTCGGGGCGGCGGCGGAGACTGACGAGGCGCTAGCGCGGCCCGGGGTGACGCTGCGGCCCTTCACGCCCCTCTCGGGGACGGCAGAGGCGGACGAGGGCGGCGGCGACTGGAGCTTCATCGACTGCGAGATGGAGGAGGTGGACCTGCAGGACCTGCCCAGCGCCACCATCGCCTGCCACCTGGACCCGCGCGTGTTCGTGGACGGCCTGTGCCGGGTGAGGGCCGGGCCGGGCGGCCGTCGGGGCGGAGGGCGGACACTTGTTGCCCGGAGGAGGCGCGCGGGTCGGAGCGCCCCGGTCCGGGCCGCGGGCGGGGCGGGCGGGGAGGCGGGCGACGACTGGGGACGCCGCGACGCCCCGGGCCTCTGGGCTGCGCAGCCGAGCGGTGGCATGTCCCCGAGGGTCCCGTGTCCCCGAGCACCTCCGGGACGCGCGCCTCTCACGATGGGTTTCCAGAGGTTCGCTCTGGTCCAGGGCTCGTAACGGGCTCCCAGCGACGCCCCTGCCCTCGGTGTCACTCGGGCGGGGGGCGACGAAGCAGTAGACTCTCCGGGGATGAATTAGCACCCGAAGCGGCTAGGAAGCTCGGACCATCCCCCTGGGCTTTCGCCATCGCCCTGCATTTACTCGCTAGAGGAAGGGGTCATCTCATTCATAGGGAGGAGGAAACAGACGTTGAGCGGCGACGTGACTCACTGTTCATAAACAGGGCGACGTTTCTGCATTCTCAATCTGCACTACTGGAAGAAAAGCCAATGTTTGGGTGAGGATCTGTGGTTGCTCATTACCCTGCGGTTGGCCAGTTTTGGTGGAATGGTGTTGGGGGAAGGGGACCATCTTGTAGGTCTTTGGGATATTTAGTCGGAATCTTGCTCCCTTGAAGGTGTGACATGCTACCATCGGGGACACTCAGTATGTATATTTTTTTCGTCCTAAATCCGCACAATTTAGACACTTTGGAGGGTGAGGGGGCAGGTATGAGTAATCAATGATCGTGGTGGGGAGGAGGCATTTATTTCAAATCTGTAATTATTGTGCAGAATAAAATTTGGACAATGTAGGCGTTGCAGAATGAAACCTGTTTTTGAGAGATGCCCCATTAGGAGAGCAGCTGTCAAAAAAAGCAATGCTTTCAGTGCTTGGCTCTGGGTCTACTTATACTGTCAAAGAACTGCAGTTGAAGGCTGCTGCCAACAGAACACCATTGTGGAACATAGAATGGTATGCTTAAGTCTCATTTATTTATAATTTATACACCCATTTACTTTCAGAAAGGAATTACAATGACTGCATCTTTAGGTAAGCTTCCGGGCATGCTTTCTAGAGCAACAATTGTCAGAAAGTTAGGTCTTACTGCTCTTACTCTAAAACCTTTTCTTCTCCATGTAGGCTAGATGCTAGCCAGCATTTCAGACCGTTTTCCAAGAGTCCTAGTCTGTCTTTCTGCTGGAGCAAGGTAAAGTCATGTAAAACTACACTTATTTGCTTGGGTATCTAGCAATTCATAGTTCTGCATTCTTTCCAGTGTTGGGGACAATCCCGAAATTGTGTTGTATGAAAATTTGCCCGCTTTGCTAGCGATTCATTTTAACAAGTGTTTATTGAGACTCTGCTATGGACCAGGCCTTGTTCCAGACTCTGAAGCTACATCAGTGAATAAAATAGCATTCCTGCCTTCGGGGCTGACATTTTTGTTTTGGGGGAAAAAACAAACAATAAACAAATAAATATCAAGTATATCAGAAGGTGATGGGCTGTAGGAAGAAGTAAGACTTGGAGGGTTGCACGAGGGACTGCGCAGATCTGGGAGGGGAGGGAGATTGCTGTTTTACATCAATGGCCTGGGAAGGTCTTACTGATAAGGTGATATTTAGAGTGGAGACAATGGGCTGGCCCTGAGTCGTTCATTTCTTTCTTTCTTTCTTTCTTTCTTTCTTTCTTTCTTTCTTTCTTTCTTTCTTCCTTCCTTCCTTCCTTCCTTCCTTCCTTCCTTCCTTCCTTCCTTCCTTCCTTCCTTCTTTCCTTTCTTTCTTTCTTTTTTCCTTCCTTTCCTTCCTTCTTTTCCTTCTTCCCTTCCTCACTTCCTCTTCTCTTTCTCTCTTTATTTCTTACTTTCTTTCCTTTTCAAGACAGAGTCTTGCTCTGTTGCCCAGGCTAGAGTGCAGTGGCATCATCATAGCTCACTGCAGCCTCCAACTCCTAAGCTCAAGTGATCCTCCAGTCTCAGCCTCCCAAGTAGCTGGAACTACAGGCACACACCACTGTGCCTAGCCTCTTTTTTTTTCTTTTAAAGCTCCCTA
>CAUYSK010019437.1:0-11027 GCA_963575035.1 Avahi laniger | reverse complement strand
TTCTATCATGACCTAATCACCTCTTAAAGGTCCTACCTCTTTATATTATTATGATAGCAATTAAGTTTCCAACATATAAACTTTGAAGGACATATTCAAACCATAGCAAAAGCCATTCTCTTGATGTTGTATATGCAGCATCAACTTTTTGATCATCTCTTATTACCCTTTTAAAACTATACTGGCTAAAATTTAAAGACACAAAAATTAAGAGTCTTTGTATTTTTATATTCATTATATCCTCTCAACCACAAATTTAAGCATAATTTTTTTGAAGTCACACAACTGGCAAGACAACCCTTTGCTTATAAATTCAGCTTCCTATTTGTGAACTTTTTTCATGGCATTCTAGATCTTATACTTTTACAGATGAGAAAACTGAACTTCAGAGAGGCAAATTTAAATACCTCATACTGCTAAGTTGTGAACCATGTATCTGAACATGAGTTTTTTCAACCACAATGTTAACATTCTTCATTGTTATGATGTACGAACTATCTAGATTTTATCTTTTCAAGAAACTCTATCAGTCTATGTCCTAGCAGGAAATGATGGCACACACAGAATAGTTTAACCAAAGAGAATGTAATTGAGGAACTATTTACAGAGTTGTAGGCAAGATTATGGAAATCAACAAGGAATGATGTGTCACACACAGACAAGAATAGCTAGAAGCAGTTTCCACTTCTAAATTAGATGGGACAAGGGAAATTACTGAGTTACCTAGAGCTTCTGTGAAATGGAGCTTCAGAGGAAGGCTACACAACTGTTCCCATAGAGGAATTAAGCCATTTCTAGAGCCAAAGTAAATAAGAAAATAAGGAGAAGAATATCCCCAAATTCTCTCTTTACCTGTACCTCTCCTTGGCCAGATCCAAAGGAAGTTAGAAGGCATGAGAGGCAAGGAGTTGCTATCCTTAGAGATCAAGGAACAGAACAGGGCAGAAAAGGAGGGGAAATGGGTAAGGGGGGGAAATAAATGATAAATAGCTTAGAGCGTTTCTTGATACACGCTAATGGTGTTAGAAGTCATCCCTAATTGCTTCCTTTGCATACTGTCCTTCCTTCATGTACATTTCTATCATACTGTATAAAAGCGTACTTTTTAATTATCTTCATCCATCTCTACTCCCCGCCCCCAGCAATGAGATCTCTAAGAAGATGGACTGTGTTCTTTTTTTTTTTTCACAATCGCATACCTAGTGACTTAAATTATACCTGGACTGTGTTTTGTACTCAAGCAATGTCTACTAAATGAAGGAATGGGAATGAACAAATGTAAATAACAAAGAACCGTTTCAGACTTCCAGACTTTCGAATTTCTAAGCTTATATGAATGAACCAAATATTTTATTCTTGTATGGCGAAAGTGTGTTGTTGCTGCTGTTGTGATTGTTGCCTGTGTGTGTGCATGTGCATGTGTGTGGTGTATGTATGTGTATGGGCATATAGCTTACATATAGTAAGATGCACAAATGTTAAACTTACAACCTTTCTAATGTTTACATGTGGCTACACTTGGTTATGTAATAAGTGGATTGACATCCAGTGATACTATTCCAAATTGAGGCAAGTCTTGTCCTGATCAGTGTTAGTAGCTCGTCAAAATAGGAGAATCTAATATTTTTATATGAGAGGACTTGAGAGTTGCCAATATGTGTATTAGAAATCTTTTCCCGAGGCTCCATTTCCTTAGTGAGCTCTTCATTTTCACTTGGATTATTTGTTTATCTTGGATGATTGGGATATCAGCACTGATAAAACCTATAGCAGAGCCTCTACGTTACATTGCACAAATCCAAGAGGGACTATTCATGTTATAATTCGCACTAATGGTACCCTTTTGATAGTATACTGGGGCCCTAATCAGTAGCTAAGGCTCTCCCAAAACCACACTTTGGCAACTATCCCTAGTACCATTGTTTTCATCATGTTCAAGGAACTGCTTACAGTGATTCTGTGAGTTTGTCAGTTAAATATATGAGCTCATATTTTGGTGCTGATTAACCCACACCACAGCATATTCTAGTACTTTTTCTGACCCAAGTCATTTGTTTACTTACATCAGTTTTCTAATAATATTGACATGGAACACTATCAGAGACATAATTGTGTGTGCAATATGTGTTACAGAATATTCCTGTAGCCTCCTTCTATAACTGAACTGTGAATGTTTGTGATGTGTTTATATAGCACGCACTCTCTCTCTCTTCATATATATGTATATATAAAACTTTAAAAAAATTTTTGTTTGTCTACTAATACTTTGAAAAATTAGTGAGCTCACTTCTTTGATGAAGAAAGCAAGCAGATTTGGGAGAAGTCCACTTAAGGACTTCAGTGAACTGGTTGTGTTCTGATTAAAGAATAATGCTAGAACTTCATATTGTCAACACAAGGGAAATTAGCATGTCCATATTTGAATTTAGTGCATCATTTGGCATGCAGTATAATACTATAAATATGCTAGTACATGCCTACATAACAATTTGTGGCATGAATCACATGTAATATTTCCTCTGAGTTGGTTATAAAGCACATTTGGAAACCAAAATTAACCAGATGACATTTTATTATGTAGTGGGACTGATGTAATGTAAAATTTAATTACATAATATTTCACACACAGCTGTGACAAAACATGTATGAGCTTCCAAGATTCACCAGCTAAGTTGACATGGAGATCTTTTGGGAAGATGATCAAAATGGGTTTTCTTCTATAGATAAATGAGAGTCTATTTATATGTCCTGAGGTTCTTTTCTTAAATACTCAAATGCAATTTTCACAAAATTCCTCCAAGAGAAAAGATATGCTCTAGAGAATCTTTTTCAACAAAGCAAAACAAATAATAAAAAAAACAAAACTTTTCATCTGAATGGCCTTGAAACCTTGAAAAGCATCACTTGTAGTTGATGAGTTCTTCTTGCTTTAATGCCCCTTGTGTTTACAAAACTTCTTAGTTTTCCTATCTAATTACTAGCAAACAATAGATAATAAAATGCACTCATCAAACCAAACAGGATTTGAGTTCATTTTGTGGCTACATTGTCTCTGTCTAAAAAAATATTATCTGAAATGTGCTCAATGAAAAGCGATTTTACACCTAGAGAGGGAGATTTAATTAGAATAGAGTGAATGAGCTGCCAATACCATCAATCCAGCAAGCATTTATTCAGTCTTACTATTTACCCAACATTGTGCAAGGAGATGGAGAGATATGGGAGATTGATGTTTTTAAAATGCTTGTATTTCTGGGACTTCTTATTTGACGTTAGGTGGTACTGAGGGAAACACTCTCGGAGGCTGCAGAAGAGGCCCTTCAATACTCCTTCCCCATGTCTCTACTCCCAGCATCCTAACATTAGTCCAGGCGGAGCAAGGGAGATTTAATGAGTCACCAAAAACTAAATCTACATTTTAAATCAATGCATCCCAAAATAGGCTATCTTTGCTAGCTCTCAGGGACTTCCTACAGATGTGTTTCAAGTGATGGGGGGTGGGGAGGGATGAAAAATGGAGCTTGGAGAGCCTAAATTTTCATAAAAGTATTTTTAATAGAAGCATCTCCTACCAACCTCAGAGTATCTTAATCTGCAACTCAAAGATGCAAAGCTGGCCAGGGTGTGTGGTAGATACTTCAGCAGGGTTGACCCTTAGAGTACTTCGGGGGTGAAATAACACACAGAGGGTCCCCAGTTCGTTAAAGGCAGCTAAATTCTGACAGCAAATCTCTAGCCATAAAATTAAGGGCAGCTATAGCAGACCTCAATGTCAGTTTCTCCTTAAAGGACTTCCTTAATTCAATTTCATAGGGGTAATTTAGTTTCTCCCACCCTCAAACCATCCTTGTAATTCTGAAGCTAACTTTAGTACACTTTGATCAACCCTTATCATGTTGTTCCCTCCTTTAGGGAAATATCTATACCGCCTCTTCTCTCTACAATAGTCATTATCTGAAATTCAACTCTTATGTTGTTGGATACAACACAGGCATCATTTCTTTTGAAAATTCCTCTCTGAAGCTTTCTCTGTAGTTGTCTATTTTGTCTCCAACTGCCACCAGGTTGTAAACTTCTTAAGGAAGAGCACAGTCTCCTACCCCGTGTGTCACCAGTTTCAAGCAGTACACCTGGTACCATCTAAGTGCTGAACTGAAGAAGAAAAACCAGCTGAGATATCCTCTCTACATAGGTTGTTTCATAGATTTATAGAACTCCAAACCCCAATGAATGGTAGAGATCACTACATTTAGGGGTTCTCAACCATTCTGGTCATATGACAAATAACATCCACCATTTGTAAATGCCATTTATGGAAATTGCCTATATTTGAGAGAAAATGCAAGAATATAAGTTACTTCAATTCACTCTAATCACCACATTTAAGAATAATCAGATAATATTACTCTATGTACTAGGGGCCTCGATAAATTAAGTTTCAACTTTTTCACAATTTTAGATATTTTAATTATAGATCCACTTATCAAGAAACTATATGGCCAGTAGAATGACCAACAGTTGCCTATTTAATTTTCAATTCATACCACAGACCCTATATAGGCAGCTCTGCCTACCAGAAAATTCACTGGCTTAATAGGTATCTACATGGTTCTCTCTGGTGAGATTGTGACTTAGGAGGCTCAAATAGTATTTATTATAAGGCATGGACACTTGAACTCAAATTTCATGTAAAATAAGTTGCAAAGATGTATGTGAATTTTTACAGTGCAAGTCAGGAGAAAGAGTTGCATTATAGAAAGAAGAGATAACATGTAGATCTTGAAAGATGGAAAAACGTCTTTGGTTAGTGACAGTATTCCGTTTCTTACTTGCCCTGGATATAGTACTTCCCTGCCCTTATAAAACCAGGAGACAAATATCATTATTTGAATATGATCAAACCTCTTTTTTTTGTGAACCAGCTTGAGGTGTTCTCTGATCTGTATTATCAAAACTAACAAAGCCAAAAACAGTGGAAAGTTGAACCTAATTATTTTAAATTTAAAAAATGCAAATCATTTCCAAATTTGGCAGAATCATTATTATGATACTATTTATTTGGACCCTTGACAAATGATCACAACACAATAGTGTGTTTCCCCATCCTAGAAAACTATTGATTTTGTCCAACAGTTTTTTAGTTGGAGAAACTTAGGTGTAATACAGTTGGGTGGCTTGACACTGCTAGCCAGATAGAACCAAAATGGGAGTTGTATCTTATTATCTCATACTTGATTCTGTGATTTGGCTTACATTGTTCTTTCCTTGTCCTGTTAAATTATCTTTCAATGTCAAGTCTTCTCTTCCTTTTATGAATAGAGATTTGGAGCAAAGAATGATGCATGTGGAAGAAATGTGACTTCAGTTTTTATGTGGTAACATCAAATACCTTGACATGTGAATATTTGTAAGCTTTATTTGCTGTATTCAAGAAAAGAGAATATAGTCAAATTCTGTGTTTCATTTCCCTTCAGTCCACTACTGCATGGGTACTTCATTGGAAATAACTGAGTGCTTAAAAAGTAATTTATTAATAGTGGATGAGTTCTGTGTGCTGAGCTCCAGCTGGCACAGCCTGTCAAACCCCTGGCTGAGCACTGGAAAGAGGATAAGCTCATAATGCTGTGTGAGCAGACTACTCTTATTCCTATATAATTATAGATAATAGAGCATTGGTGCCAGCCACAATTATGGGGCAGGGCTTCTTTGGAAAAGTGGTGAAATTCAAGTAGAAAAAAATGAGTTCCAGATGCCCAGCATTCCTCACCATTTATATATATATAAAATATTATATTTAATTAATATATATTTAATTTATATTATATATTTAATTAGGATATATATTTAATTAATATATTTAATATATATTAAAATAGCCAAAGAAAAATTATTTAAACAGATATCATTAGCTAAGTATTATGTCACCAGAGAAATGTCTACCTGTTCAAGAGATGGTCACAGGTCATGGGGGTAGAAACAGTTTCCATAAGTGGCGCAGTAGACAATGTCTTTTCTGGAAGGGATACTCAGTGCTTCCTAAAGCTATGTCTCTGTGTATCCTCCTTCTCTTAACAAATATTTTGAATCAGTTAGATCTCGTGTCATATCCTGGCTCTTCTAATTCCTCCTGGTGGTGTGAACTTGGACAAGTTATTCAACTACTCTGAGGTTTCTCTTCTTTGACTGAAACAGGGGAATCAATACTTACCCCATAATGCTGTTATAATAATTAAGTGAGGTAATAGATATAAAGCTTTTAGTATAGTAGCTGGCGTAAACTAAACATTACATAAATGGTAGCAGTAGCCTGTAATATTCTGTAATATAAATAAGGATATTGTAACAACAATGAAATAACATTTAACAATGGCTGAATTCACATATACTTAATTCTTACCTAAAATATCTATAGTTATGTGTTTAGAATAATGCAAAAACTGGCCATTCACTTTGTGTTCTATGAAGCAGAAACCTTGACATTTGGAGGCTTATTAGAAATGTATAATCATAGAATCCACCCCATACCTACTTAATCAACATCTGTCTTTTTAGTCACATCCCTAGTTTTTTTGTATGTATGTTAAAGTTTGAGAAGAGTTGATACATAGTATAAAATGTTACCTATTTTTGTTGTGGTAATTCAGTCTGCTGTGTGCCAGATATTGTATGAGTCTCTTTTGTGTTCATTGGTTTCTTTATTATTTACAAAAATGCAATAAAGTGTTACTGCCTATTTTAAAAATAAAGAAACTGACAAACAATTGAAACAACACGATTTGAAATTGCCTGAGCAAAATTTCAGAAGGAAGCTTTCCTTTTCTAAAGCCCTGACATGTTTTTTTATTATTTAACATCACATGTTTGTTTCACTGGAGGTATCTGAGGAGGGTTCATTAAGGATATCATTTACAAATTGTATATAGGGTTTAGGAAAACCATCAAAGATAGTCAATAACAGTGAGATATTAACACAACTGGTCATAAATTAGAGGAGGTGGAGGTTAACACAATTGAGGGTGGAGAGGAGTGCATTGAGAGAAGGTGAGAACTTTAGTCAGTGAATCTACATAACTGAGGCAACTTCCTCATGAAACAAACTGGGGAAATAAATTCTTTCGTCTAACTTTCCTACTCTCTCTCATATTGTCTTCCCATTGGCTGAACTCAGTTGGAATCCTTTGAGGTAGTTTGCATATATATCTTCCCTACCACCTCTAGCACAGGGAAGTATAGAAATAGAGGTTATATGGAACATGACCATAATCTATACATGTCTTTTAATATGTGTATCTAATAATATGTGGCAATATGCATTATGTAATAATAACAAGGTAGAAAATCACAAACTATATAAGAACAAAAACTAAGAAATAATATGTCAGCCCATTTACACAAAGACTGGAAGAAAAAATCTATTTTAACATTTGTGTTTTCCATGGGTGGATAGTTGTATCATTATTTTTTTAATGTTTTTAAGTATGTGCATATCTACCTTGTTTACCACATTTTATTACTATTGCATATATAAATTAATACATTAATAGCAAAAAACTCAAATTGTACTGATGGACTTACCATGAAAAGTAAGAGTAACTTGCTCTAGACTTGCTTCCATAAGGCGGAAAGTTCTGATTCATTTAGATGTTTCCTATATAATATTTTTTTCTGTATATCTAAATTAGGTATGATAAACTAATCCTTATTGATTTATAAAATTTATATGTTATTGATCTTTTGTTACAGTAACTGGGTAATTAGCTCTCTTTATCTCTTTCCCATTTGTCCTCCACCACCATTCTGTTAACACTTTGATATCACAATTTTTGTTTAAAATCAACAATATGCATGTTAATGTAAATTCTAATTCTACCTATGCCAAATATTACATAGATGTTCTCAAACATGATTTTTCTCTGGAATCAGTATTAATTTAATTTCATTTTCTTTATATGGATGTTTATCTGAGCACCTTTGAGATCTTTTTACAAAACTTCCAGGATATAGTTCAACTATGTAGTGACAAATAAGGATTAATCTCTCCAACATTGATCTTCTACATATAGCCTTCCAGTAAAGGACCTTGTCTCCTGTTAAACTCCATAGCCAATTGCTATGGCAATGACAAGGTTAGACTTCAACACCTTTCACTCCATGAGAGGGATTGGTATTCTTGAACAAAAGACATTCCATAATAAAGACATCTGCACTCGAATGTTTATGGCAGCACAATTCACTATTGCAAGGATGTGGAAACAACTCAAGTGCCTGTCAATTCATGAGTGGATTATTAAAATTTGGTATATATATACAAAGGATTATTACTCAATTATAAGAAACGACAGTGATCTAGCACCTCTTATATTTTCCTCGATAGAGCTTGAGCCCATCTTCCCAAGTGAGGTATCACAAGAATGGAATAGGCTTCACATATACTCACCATCAAATTAGCACTAACTGATCAACACTATGGTGCTCACATGGTAGTATTAGTCTCCAGGGATTAGGAGGTTGGGGTCACAACTAATGGACGCGGTGAGCGTTGTGGAGGGGAAGGGCATGCCTCTAATCCTCGCTTGGGTGAGGCAAAGTCATAAAATGTAACCAAAATGTTTGTACCCTCATAATATCCTGAAATAAAAATAAACAAATAAATAAATAAAAATACGTAGTGAGATAATGCCTTATCTTACCACATCATAGAGTTGTAAACTCAAAGCCTAGATCCTAGATGCTTGACCATTCTACAGAGTGGTGATCTGCTAAGATAGGGCTGAAATGAGACACTACTACATTGTATTTCTATTATATTGTGCCCCTGATGATAGCAGATGAGAAGGTCATGATTTCAAACTCATACATATTGAAATCTTCACAGAGAAAGCTTCTGGGTTTTTTCCCCAAAGTCTGGTATCCATTCCTGCTAGGTGTGCTAACTTCGAAAGCAGTGAGCAGTAAGAACTGCTACCCTCATTGTTTCCATGAGATCCCCTCAATAAATGCTGCTCTAAGAAACCTGCATTTGTGTGCTTCTTAATCATTTTCCCTTATTTGCTTGACACCAAACAATATTTCTTTTCCCCCGTACTTGAACGCATAACATAATTAGTTGTACCATCCCTCTAAGACGTTCTTCCTGTAGCCTTTTGTGTTAATTCTGCAATTTATACTAGTTGTTCTCTCCAAGATCCACAATCAAAATTCTAATTTCATAATATCCCTGAATATCCATTTGCCACTTTCTTGATACAGAATATTATTTCCTATATCTCATATATTCATTTAAGTTTATTCCATAATTTAATTTGTGCGCATTTTTCAATACTTCCTACAAAAGGAGGTTGATACAATTTTTTTAGGTCTTCCATGCTTTGCTCTCTCACTTAATTGATAATTGGATTTGATATAAAAGTCTAGGTTGCAAGTTTTTTTAATGAGAATTCTGAAGGCATTGTTGCAATATCTTTTATTATCCAATATTACTGTTGACAAGTTTAATACTATGTGCATTTACATTATTTTGCACATGACCTCTTAGTCTATTTAGAAGGCAATAAAGATTATCTCATTAGCTCTGGTGTCCTAAAACTTCACAGTTGTAAACTTCTTGTGTGTGTGGCTATATGTTTGTGTGTGTGTGTGTGTGCACATGTGTGCATTCCCTTTTTTTTTAGGTTACTTTCAAATTCTCTCCTCCTTATTTTTAGTGTTTTCTCTATCTAAAACTTGAATTAAATGTTGAGATTTTCAGTTAAACTTTTTTTATTTGTCTCTTCTACTTTTAATTTTTCTATTTTTGGATTATACTTTATAACTTCTATTAATATTACCTTCAAAATTTTCTAATAATCAAGGAAAAATATATGTACATATGTATATACATACATTCTATTGCTATATTAAATATTATTTATTTTCTTTTTTTTATTTATGCATATTTTGGGGGTACAAATGTTTAGGTTACATTGCCCTCATGCCCCCATCCCCAGTCAGAGCTTCAAGCATGTCCATCCCCCAGATGGTGCTCATCGCACTCCCTGTGTTTGTATATACCCATCCCCTCCTCCCCCCTCCCATCTGCCCAACACCCGATAAATATTATTCCTATATGTACACTTAGGTGTTGATCAGTGAAACCAATTTGCTGGTGAGTACATGTGGTGCTTATTTTTCCATTCTTAGGATACTTAGTAGAAGGGGTTCCAGCTCTATCCAAGAAAATACAGGAGGTGCTATGTCACCATTGTTTCTTATAGGTGAATAGTACTCCATAGTATACATATACCACATTTTATTAATCCACTCATGTATTGATGGACACTTGGGTTGTTTCCACATCTTTGCAATTGTGAATTGTGCCACTATAAACATTTGAGTGCTGATGTCTTTTTTATAGAATGTCTTTTGTTCTTTTGGGTAGATGCCCAGTAATGGGATTGCTGGATCAAATGATAGATCTACTTGTATCTCTTTAAGGTATCTCCATATTGTTTTCCACAGAGGTTGCACTAGCTTGCAGTCCCACCAGCAGTGTATGAGTGTTCCTATCTCTGCATCCATGCCAACATTTATTGTTTTGGGACTTTTTGATAAAGGCCATTCTCACTGGAGATAAGTGATATCTCATTGTGGTTTTGATTTGCATTTCCCTGGTGATTAGAGATGTTGAGCATTTTTTCATGTTTCTTGGCCATTATGCTGTCTTCTTTTGAAAAGTTTCTGTTCATGTACTTTGTCCACTTTTTGATAGGGTTGTTTGATTTTTTCTTACTGATTTTCCTGAGTTCTAAATAGATTCTGGTTATCAGCCCTTTATCGGATGTGTAGCACACGAAATTTTTCTCACATTCTGTAGGTTGTCTGTTTGCTCTCGTGACAGTTTCTTTGGTTGTGCAGAGCTTTTTAATTTGATCAGGTCTGTCCCATGCTGGAGGATTTCCTCAAATATCTGCTGATTCTTCTCTGTTCACTCACTAAAGCACTGAAACATTGGACATATGCAAAATATTGATGATCAGTTATCCTCAGTT